>BQNB010187546.1:0-12031 GCA_026074375.1 Tanacetum coccineum
CGGGTAAGGTTTTTCATGTAATTGTTTGTGTTTTCTTTGAACAAAGCAAAGAAAAATTATAACAGATTTGTTATAATGTTTCCTTTATTTTCGGATATGAACACGAGTTATTCTCTGTCACAAATCGATGATGACTATTTCTTTCATGTTATTAATCTTTTAAGGTCACACTTTGCTGTTAAACATGAATAGATATGCTGAGATCTTGACAGTTTGTTTGTTATTTGGTTTCGAGTCTGGTTGTGTTGTAGAGATGATTTATAGTTTAGGTTGGAGAAGTATTGGTTAGGATAGTTGGATTTGTGATGAAGTTGACTGTAGATTTGTTTTTGTTTGGTTTTTATTATTCGGTCCAGATTCTTATTCTTTCAAGCTTATCTAATTAGTCAACAGCTTATTCAGAGTTTTCTGTGTATTCTGATTTATCAGCTGAGGTTTCTCGATTCATAATCTCGGGAGGTCGGGGAAACTCAAAGTATATTTTCATCAATTTCAAAGGTTTTTTATTAAAAGGAAAAAGGAAAATGGAAATTACAATTATGAGCTTCACCCTCTAATGTTGATTAGAGGGGAATATTTATAGGCTAAAAACAAGGACACTTTAGACTAATTACACTCTTAGTCCTTATGTTTTAACTTAAGCCTAAACTAGTGTAATTATCATATAGACACCACATTTTTAATCCTAACAGTTCTCCTCTGCTTTTTGATGTAACTGACCATAGCATGTTCTTCAGAAATCTTAGTCATCCTCCTTGTTTGAGTAGCTGAATTTATGTCTCCAATGATCTGGTCTTTAGGATGATCCTTGTGAATTCTGGTTGTGGGAATAGGACTGACATTCATGGTGGTTTCCAAGTTGTTCAGGTCAGTCTCTGCACCCACATCTTCATCATCATATGCACCACTAAAGATATAAGTATCCTCCAAATCAGGTATGAGAGGATCAGTAGGAAGATCATCATCATTAGTAAAATTTTGCCCAGCAGTACTAACAGACGGACTAACAGTACTATCACTGTTAGTGCTGTTAGCATAACCTTCCTTCTATTGAACAAGCAAATTATCAAATTTAGCTCTAAAATCTTGCACATTCTGGTCATTTTCTTTATTTGAAGCTCCTCCTTCTTTCTCTTGACCATTTATTTCACCCTCATTTGCTGGTTCTTCATTAGTCTTTTTACCAGCATCATCAGCAACTGCATCTTTTGAGCTCTGTGGACTATCATAAAGTAATGGTAGCATAATATATTGTTGAGTATGTATTGCATCAACATTATCCTTGATACCTGCATTCTTATTAGTTTGATTCCCTGTAGTAACTGGCTCATAATTCATAGAGTTTGTTAGTAAATCAATATAAAAGAGCCAATCTGGTCCACTCCCTGCAACATTGGGTTTGTTTTCAAGAAAGTTTATGTGTAGGTTCTCCTCTACTTTCCTAGTTCTAGTGTTAAATACCCTAAAAGCCTTGCTATTTATAGAGTATCCAATAAAGAATCCCTCATAAGCCTTCTCAACAAATTTACCTAGGGGATCTAAGGTATTAAGAATAATCAAAGGACACCCAAACGGTCTCATAAAACTTATACTAGGTGGTCTACCATGTAATAGTTCCTAAGGTGTCTCGTTGTGAGGCTTGGTTACTACAACCTTATTCTGAACATAACAAGCAGTACTAACTGCTTCAGCCCAAAATGTAGTAGGTAATAATGAATCTGCTAGCATAGTCCTAGCTGCCTCTTTAGTGTCCTATTCTTTCTTTCAGCAACTCTATTTTGTTATGAAGTTCTGGCAACACTAAACTCCCTCTTAATCCCTTTTATCCCACAGAACTGATTCATGTCATTATTCTTAAACTTGGTTTCATTGTCACATCTGATGATTTTTACCTTATGATTTATTTGGTTTTTCTATGCCAGTAATAAAAGTTTTAAGGATCCCACTAGTCTCATCCTTAATGGCCAAAAAGAAAACCCAACTAAACCTACTATAGTCATCAGTGACAACAAGACAATATGTCTTGTGATTGATACTCCTTACAAATGTTGGCCCAAATAAGTCCATATGCAACATTTATAAGGGTTGGCTGATAGAGCTTACAAGCTTGGTCTTACAAGAAGCTTTGTGTTGCTTTCCCTTCTAACAAGCTCTTCTGACATAGCAACACAATAATGGTCATTTTTAAAAAGGCTTTGAGGTAAGGCCTTTAACAATGTTTTCTTCTCCCATTTCACCCATTCCTTCTTACCTTCTAATGGTTTTCTCCTTCCAGGTTTCCCTCCTTCCCTTCCCGTCTTTTCCCTGTTTCCCCCCTTCCCACACACTCACCTTTTCCATTCTTTTTCCTTCGCCCTTTTCTCTCCTTACCCCTCTCTCCGTTCTTAACTCCCCCATTTTCCTTCCTTTCTCTTCTTTTTCTCTTTTCCCCACCCACCTCACTCCCTCACAAGTTTGTTCATCAGCTTTTAAAGTTTAATATGAACCAAAAGAATGATCGGAAAAAGAGGAGACCAAAGAGATGAGAAAGGAAAAGAAAAAGAAAATAAAAAGAAGACACTAATAAAAAGAAAGAACCCAAAAGGACGAAGGATGAGGAGTGAAAAGAATTGCACAAGGTAGAAATAAAGAAAGAATTGATGCGTGTAAGACAAAAATGCAACAAGAAATATCACACGCCTTGTAAGCCAGAATAACCAAGTGATGTTAGAAAGCTAAGGATACTCTGACAGAAGTCAATACAAAAGCAACAAGAAAAGATCAAAGCTAGCTAACCGTACCAAATAGATTATGTACAATCAATACTCAAACTCCTATGCCAAAGAATTACAACGTCTATTGTAACCATTAGCAATTAAACAAGTCACAACTCCTGAAGTAACACACATTCTTTAGATCACAACTGTAACATGTTGTTCTGTTTTGGGAACTTTACGGCAAGACTTGACTTTCATCAAGTAGCTTAAAGTCAGGAGATAGAACAAGACATTCAGTCTCAGTGAAAAGAACATTGTTTTTCTTGTCACACATTTGTGAGACAGAGAAAAGATTAAACTTAAGTTCCTTTACAAAGTATACATCTTCAAAGTCTAATTTCCCAGTCCTAATTTTACCTTTTCTAGTAATTTTACCTCCTTTAGGACTTCCTGCAAATGCAACAAATCCACCATCAATGTCTTGATAATCTATAAGGTAGGACTTGTTCCCAGTCATATGCCTAGAGCATCCACTATCAAAAATCCCTTGATCCTGTAAAGCATATTGTGGATTACCCTGCACTCAAAATAAGAGAATTAGTTTCTCTTGGGGACCCAAGCCATCACTGACTTGAGTCTGCCTTGAGGATCAACATAGTCAAATCTTTTAGGCATGTATGATCTACTGTCTTTGGAGATATGGTCAATTACTTTTCCTGTTGGTCTCCAAATCTAGCATGCTGAGGACTTAACAGCATTTTCCATTTTTCCCTTAGCAGTACTAACTACTACTTCTGGCCCACCAGTAGTTACATTATTAACCTTAGTAGTATAAACTTTTTTATTAAAATTATTGGTTTTAGCTGCTGATTTTTGGTTAAAAGGCCTTCTCAATGGTGAATGTGCTTTAAAATAAGAATATTTTATGGGTGATGCAGCATTCACTTTTGGTTTAAGTGCAGCAGTATTAACATGCCTGGCAGTACTAATTAATGATGCTACTCTTGGAGAGCTTTGCTTAGCAGCATTAACTGGCACTAGTCCAGACTTTGTTGCAACTGCTGTTAAAACAAAATTTCTTTTAGGATGTGGGTGAGTTAATTTGTTTTGGTGATTCACCCTCTGATCATTATTCCATACTGGTCTAACTTTCATTTGACCAGTAACCCTTCTCATATTATTCAACACAGATTTTCGAACCATTTTATTCTCATAAAAGTTAACAGTCCTGAGATTAATGTTTAAGCACTTCCACATACAAAACAAGCTTTCTTATTGAACTCAAAACCATCCCCAAGTTTTTGAGTCATTATTCCATTCTAATTTCTTTTATCAACCCTAGGACTCTGACTTTTCATAAGGTTTTCAGCTTGCCTATATGTGTGTTGTTCAATAACAGTTTTCCTAGTATTTTCATCTGATTTAAAACAACAATTGATTTTTAGGCTTAACTAGGTTTTTTTTTTTTATTCTGTTCAAATGAAGGTATAATCACACAATCATCATCACTATCAGACTCCCACTCTTCAATGATAGAAGCAATAAGCCTAACATCTTTAGGTTGTTCCAAACTATCCTTACTAGACTTAGAATGTAGTTTGATTCAATTCTACTAGCACACTAGAGATAGTTTCACCACATTAGTCTTAAGAACTAAATCACATACTAATCCAGCAAAGGATAAGTCAGGTCTTGAGGGCATGTAGTTCCTAGTGTAGGGAGGGGGAACTGCATGATATCCCTCAACCTTCTTAAACCTATCATTTACTTGATTATTTTCCTCTTCAATCTCATTCACACTACTATCAGATGCACTTTCAAACACTTTACTTTTATTCAGATGACAATCATGCAATTCATTTTCATTCATTTGACTGTCAAAAACCAATATAGACTTTGTTATAACACTTATTTGACTGTTTATCAGTTTAGTTAGCTTTATAATATGTTTCAAACTTTTCTAATTTTAGTTTTAAATCATCTTTTTCTCTTAAAGCCTCTGCTAACTGATTTTTAAGCTCTGTTATAGAATTATCTCTTACCTTAACATCATATTTCAAAAATGCAATGTCTTCCTCATAAACAACTTCATTTTTTGATGAACAACAATTCTAGCTTCTAATGATTCTAAGCCTAATTGATAACCTATAATTTCTAGATTAGATTATTTTAGAGCAACACACTGTTTGATCCATACTGTTTTGAATAGATTGATAAATTCTAAACATTCTTTAAAGCAATTTTGTACCTCAGTATTTGAGCTTGATGAACTGGATGAACCTGAAGACAAAATGGGCCTAATAGAGCAAAGTCTGTGGGTCCTTCTTCCAGCTTATAGCATCTAATCATAACCACATATCCCATCTTGAACAACCAAGGCATTTGCAGGAGTCTCTACTGGTACAATCCTTCTTGGAGCATCTCCATTTCTATTCCCCTGATTCCTTGGTGCCCTGCATTCTCTAGCAAAGTGACCTCTCCTGTGGCAGTTGTAACATTTAACCTTTGTCTTATCAAATCCAACAGTTTCTTTGCCATTAAAATTCAGATTCCTTCCTGTATTTTTTAAGAATCTCTTCACCCTCATGGTAAGCATAGCCACCTGCCATTTGAGATCCATCTCTTCAAGATCATCAGTATCAATATGCTCCAGATCTTCATTGTCCAACTGTAGACTATTAGATTGATTAACAAAGAAGGAAAACATGACATCATCAACATAGATTGAGGAAGAAGCTTGTCTCTTTTACCTAGCAGCAAGAACATCATGAGCAATATTAACTGCTTCATTAGTACTGCTAGTATCATCTGAAGATACAAAAGCTACATTCAGAAAGATTGAGCTTGAGCTTGATTGGTTT
This sequence comes from Tanacetum coccineum, assembly GCA_026074375.1. Taxonomy (NCBI): domain Eukaryota; kingdom Viridiplantae; phylum Streptophyta; class Magnoliopsida; order Asterales; family Asteraceae; genus Tanacetum; species Tanacetum coccineum. The sequence goes on from BQNB010187546.1 coordinate 5,558, forward strand.
TTAATCTCAGCTTCATACACCTTCAAGTTGTTGTATAAATCGTCTATGCTCAACTCATCTAGATCAGTTTTGTTACGTATGATCAAGGCAATATTGTTCCAAGCTGATTCGGGGGTGGGGGGGGGGGGTAGAATTCTTAGCAACTTAAGATTTGCATCTTCCTGGGAGATAACTTCACCATGAATTTCCAATTGGCTAATGAGTTTCTAAAACCTATCATAGGTTTTATCCAGTCCTTCAGATCTTGATGCAGTAAAATTCTCATATTGCTGCTTCAGAATGGTTTTCTACATTTTCTTTCATTCTTATTTGCCTCAAACCTGGGCCTTGATTGCTTCCCATAAGGTCTATTGCAATCCTTGATTTCCATGAAACTTCAATAGGTGCTCATCAGGAATGGCCAACAACCAGAGTCTTTTTTGCTTTTAATTCATTCTTTCTTGCTAGCTTTGTTCAGCAATTTTATGAGGAATGGGAACCTTCGTTACTTAGCTGATGTAATGGGCATGTGCCTTTTCCATTCATAATAACCTCCAAAGAGCATAATCATGTGAGGTAAATATTGCCTCCATGTCATGCTTCATAGAACATGAGTCTCCTATTCTTGAGTATAGGAAGTTTTAGGTGCAGACACTGTTTGAGTAGTTTTTTTTTTGATTGTGGATCCATCTTCGTCTCTCTTTGATTTATGAGATCTGTGAGAAGATATATTTTCTTCTTATTCAGAGTTTCTCACAAGCTTTGATACCACTTTTGATCCCTTCTTGACAGATCTTACTTAGCTTGTTAAAGCTTAGTTATATTGGATAAATCCAAGACAACTATAGTAGAAACGAAGATTGAGAATATCACAAACTAGGATACGGAATCCTAGTTTGCAATACTAAGAAAACAATAAAAAGTAAAAACAAGTTCATTACTAAAACGTTTCAGATATATTGAATAATATTTTGAGTTACAAAAATAACTATGACTACTAATATGGAAAACTGTTATCTAGATCTATGCTTATCTTTCCTTTTAAACACCAAGGAAACCATAATCGGGCTTTTTTTTTTTTTTTTATTCTTACAAAAACGCGTCAAGTGATCATGCATAATCTATCCTAATATACACTCATGCATTCACTTTAGCAGAGCTAACTAATAACAAACAATACTAACTAACACAGTACTCATAAACTGCAGTAACCTAACTAAGCTTGACAGTACTAAGTCTTCTCATGGCAGTACTAAGTTAAACCAGCAGTACAAAGTTATAGAATCCCTTAATTCCTAACAATAAGATTAACTATAAATGGAAACAATCTTTCTAAAACTTTCCAAATCTTCCCAAATCTAGAAAGTCTTTCTTTATTGGTGATAAGAAATATTTTCTTCTAGAAGAATCTATTAAACTAGTTTTAATATGTACAAAACAATATTTTGTATAGATTAGGGGTTAATCACAAATTGACAAATGTTGTCCCAGCTCCACCCACGGATCTACTAAAAACACTAGACAAATCCAGGGGATGAGGGATCTGTGAGTCTCACATTTGACTCCCATAGGACATATTTGAAATTCAAAGGATGCCGTATAAATACCAAACCTCAAATCTTTCATTTAAAACAACTCTTGACAAATATTTTTCTCAACCTCATTCTTTCATTTAAAACAACTCTTGACAAATATTTTTCTCACATGTATTTTATCTTTTATATATTCTTTGATCATTAAACTTGTTACATAATCCATTACAAGTGATCAACTCATTCCACTCTTTAGTGAAGAACACTCAAGAAGACGTCAAGCTATAAGTGTTAATAGTTTAGTTGTGTCATCATGTTTGTGATAATCATTCATCTTGTATATCTTGTGATGTGTGTTGTGCGTATCATGTGTGTATGATAGGTTAGTATCTATGCCATAAAATACATAGTGTGTTAGATTGGTTCTATCTCGAAGTAGAACTCAGTATTTGAAAAAGTGTAAGCGACGTGTATGGTTTTCTCCGTCTAAAAGGAGCTTGTTGACATAGTGAAGATAACTCTCAATATGGGAAACTTGTGTGGGAAGTTGGAGTAGGGCGCAGATGAGCTTCGTATCGCGAGACCACTATAAATCATTGTGTCATATCGGTTTGATCTTTCTATCTTTAACTGCCATTAATTTCGTATATAGTTACTTACTTATTGCATCGCTGTCATATACACTTGTGTATATCTCTTGAGTTCTCATAAGTCGACAATCTAAGTTTTAATTTTAAAATGGTAAAAACTATTCAACCCCCTTCTAGTTTCCACACTATGATCATGTTAGGTGTGACAAGTGTACATTTTACACTTTAGTTTGATGGTAAAACATGAAATGAAAATTGATAGATTTGATTTATACCTGTCACGAGCGACGAATACAGAATTTTAGATTGTGTGTGGCACGATCTCGGCTCTCTTTGACTTTTTAAGATTTCTAGAAGTATATGAAATTAACCCTAAGCATATGGAGCTTAATTTTTCCGTAACAACTTTCTCTCTCCCCTAACATCTTTTCTCGCAATTCCATCATTTTCAACCCTTATTTTCTTCCTTTCATGCTCTTTTTTTTCCTTAAAATGAAATAATAATCCGATAGAATATTCCAAATTCACAAATTACATGATTATAGTTAGTTTATTTTCATTCCCAGCCTTTTTGACCTAATTTTGTTCTATTTAGGGCAATTTTACATATTTTGATATTTTAGTTTCATAAATCATAAAAATAAAAAAAATAGTGTAAAATTCATACGAATTGAAGTTTAGAAGCAATTAATTGAATGTCGACAAAGAAGAGATCGTCATCAAGAACAATTAGGGTTCCATTAAAATTTTGGGGATTCTATTCAATTTCTATCTAAAAGGAATTGTAACAGAAATAAGGATAATGGAGATTTTCAGAAGCAGAGTTAGGGTGAAAATAAGAGTTATGGAAGAAACAATGAGGGAATTTAGGGTGATAAGGGTAAAAGAGAAGAAGGGGGATTTGTTGGTGAATTGAACGGGGATAGCTTTTCTACCCTTAGTAGTGAGGTAAAAACTTCTTCTAAAAGGTTAAGAATGATAATCAAAGGCGCTGAAATAATAATGTATGTGTAGATAAGTTTCGATGCTAGTAGGCAATAATTATTTACCAATATCAAGGTGGATGTGAATGTAGTTGTAACCAAAAATTGAATGTATGTGCTAGTAAAGTGATGGAGAATGCAGTTGATGAAATCACTAATGTGAGTTCTACTATGAATAATGCTAAGAATGACATAATAATGAATGGAAACACAGTTGTTAGTTGTGGTTATGGTAGAAATGTTGCAGGAAAACCTGTTGGTTAGTAGATAAGGAAAATAAACTGGTTGATATTGTTAAAGCTGCTAAACTAGATAATAAGCTGTTAATGATAGGGATGTGCACGGTTCGGTTTAGGTTGATTTTTGGTAAAAACCAAAACCGAATTTTCGGTTTTTTTCACAACCATAACTGAAACCGGTCGGTTTTCCTCGATTCGGTTTTTTGGGTTTTCGGTTTGGTTTCTCGGTTTCTTCGGTTAACCGTTTGAACTTAGGTTTGGGCCCAACTTAGGCCAATTTAGCCCAAAATTTGTGTTTTTTTCTTTATTTGTTAAAAGTTAAATAAAGTGATCCTAACAAATTATTTTAAGCCCAACAATGTGATTTCAATAACCAAAACCAACAACAAAAATCCAATAATAAAAATCTAACAACATAATAAAACCAACAAATTAAAAGATAACAATCCAACAATATCTTAAATTGCAACACAAATGTCTAAGTATAAATGCAACACATATGTTGTTTCACTTCAAACTTGATAACTTCAAACAACAGTCGCCTCACATTTAAATATGCTCTGCAAGTGGGGCATAAAACAAGCTAATTACACACAACCCTAACATGTTCTCGCCATGCCAAACCTGCCAAAATAATTTAAATAATTAAAATCTAACTTTTTAGAAAATTAACTTAGTTAAAGGAAACCAAAAGTTCAAGTAAATATTCTATGTAAAAATAACATTTGGTTGTAATGCAACTAAAAAACAAACATAAATGTTAAGACATGAATTAGCTAAGTACTAGTTCCTTCAAGTCCCATACATAGTCAACCTTATATTTGTTCCCCGGGTCCATCTAATGTTTCCAATGGATCATTTAACTAACAAATAAAAAAAGTACTACTTTCTTCAAGTACCATATGTAGTCAACCTTATATTTGTTCTACAGGTCCATCTAATGTTCTCACTAGATCATTTAACTAACAAATAAAAAAAATAAATTCCAGAACCATTGCAATCAGCATCATTTGGATTTAGAGCAACATCAGGTTGTGTTCTATCTCTATTGGGCAAGTGAGTGAATAAAAATTTAGCTCGTGATCAAACGGGTTAAAGTTCGCCCAAAGTGTCATTTTGATGCATTAAATCTAAAAAATCTTACTAAGTGGTTTCTTTAGAAAAGTTAGATCCTAGGACCGGGCTTTGGTAAAAATATTTAGATTTTGCATTGGTACACTTATTAGTTTCTTAATTCTTTGTGTTCCGAGTAAAACCTTTGAAAGAGCTTGCATCCAATTCTCAGTTAATAACAACAACTAGTGTACACAAGGAGTTAACTAAAAGAATGATAAAGTCACATTTATAATAAACATTAACTGTGAAGAGTGACATCAATATATGTAGGTTTAACAAACGCTGATGAATTCAAACATGTAGAGTTCCAAAGTGTTTGGAATCTGTTAGCCTTTGTATGACAATAACTAACTTGAATAAATCAAGTTAACTATGTGAGAAGACAACGACAATGAATACTTATGCTAATGCGATCTTAACATAAAATACTAAGAGAACAATTGTAAAACTAACATCGTTAAATTAACATTGTGCCTTAGGGTTCCTCTTATACACCAAGGAAACCCTAATGGGCTTTACAAACGTCAAAGGATAATACATATCCTTTCCTAAGATATCTCCTAAGATATCTCTAAGATAACTATTACTATTCTGTTACATAAACAGACTTAACTATAAACAGAACTAACTATGACCAGTACTAACTCTAGTACTGCTACTCTACCAGTACTAACTTAGTACTGCCAGACTTAACTTAGTACTGCCAGTATTAACTCAATACTAACAGAACTAACTATTACTACCAGACTTAACTGTTATACTACCAGTATTAAGTCTGTTACAATCTATTTTCCCAACAATCCTCCCCTAACTTGATCTTCACTTGTGAACTTCAAGTTCCTTCAAAACATTCTTGATCTTTACTTTAAACACTTTAAGCTTTCTGAGGATGTTGTAAATAGAATTCTTCAAGTTGTTCTTGATCTGCAACACTTCAAGTCTTCTCTTTTTATCTTTGCAGCAACTATTCTTCAAAGCTCTTCAGCAATCCATCATATCAGCAACATTGACAATTATGTACATCAAATCATAAAGTTTCAGTCTATTCTCATCACTTCCAGGTGTGTTAACTCCTGTGAGAGGTGAATCATTGAAAATTTTAAATGGATTTGATGTCTCTTTACCAGTTAGCCATTCACTCTGGAGTAGTCAGTCCTTTGGCCACCAGAAAGGTGTATGTCCATGGTCGACTAAAAACCATTTCAACTCTCAGTACATGAAACATTGGTGAGTTGAATACCATATGGTTTTTGGCAAACCATTACAGCCATAAACGGATTTGATATGCCTTTACCTGTAGCCGTTTGCTCAGGGCTAGTCAATCCTTTGGCACCTAGAAAAGGTAAATTCCATGGTGGATTGATAACCATGTCAACTCTTTGTACATGAAACTTGGTGAGTTGATATACCATCCACTTTTTGGTAAAGTGTCAACCATCTAATATGGATTTGCAATTTGTCTTTACCATAAGCCATAATCTTATGGACTAGTTATGGTTTTTCCACAGCCTTTACCACAAGCCATAAACTTGTGGGCTAGCCAACTCTTCACTTAAACAGATATGGTGAGTTGAAAACCATACAACTTATTTGCAAGTTGTCAACCATAGAACGGATTTGAGAAGTCTTTACCAAGAGCCGTTTGCTCCTGGACTAGCCAGTTCTTATGTTGATTAGACATGGTGAACTGATAACCATTTGTTGTGTTAGTGCATAGCACCTCCACCAAGTGTTATCCTTCTCATCTCTATCCTAGACTTCTAACTTTACAAACTTTACTACTTCCTAATACCAGCTTGTTTTTCCATCATTTTTAACATTTTGTAACAATTTTCATCTGGTTTTCCTCCTTGTAGTTTCTTATCTAGCATGGCTTTGCACATCTCAACAGATAATGGATATGTTCTTTCAATCAACATATATACATCCATAGACTCTAAATTTAAGCAATGTACACTACAAGACTCATAATATCTCCAACTTATGATCTTTTGCTGTCCTACTTCACTCCATATAGGATCTGTACTAAGAGGTT
>BQNB010187548.1:0-12031 GCA_026074375.1 Tanacetum coccineum
ATTTTAAAATTTTCGGCTTAAAAACCTTAAAGTTTTTATTTTTCTTGTCCCTATAGGCTTAGTAACACTTTTGGTACAAAATTTTTTGGAAAACAATCGTCTAAAACGTGTCTTTTTTAAATTTTGAAAAGGTGAGTTTCGAGAAACAACCGATCTAGTATTTTTTGTAAGTACCGATCTAGTTTTCTTCAGTGATAACCAAACTAGTAGTTTTCAGTGAGAACCGATCTAGTATTTTTTGTGAGTACCAATCTAGTTTTTCTTTAATGATAATCGAACTAGTAGTTTTTCAGTGAGAACCGATCTAGTAATTTTAGTGAGAACCGATCTAGTATTTTTCAGTGAGTACCGATCTAGTTTTCTTCAGTGATAACTGAACTAGTAGTTTTCAGTGAGAACCGATCTTGTATTTTTCAGTGAGAACCGATCTAGTATTTTTCAGTGAGTACCGATCTAGTTTTCTTCAGTGATAACCGAACTAGTAGTTTTTCAGTGAGAACCGATCTAGTATTTTTCAGTGAGAACCAAACTAGATATTTTTCAGTAAGTATCGATCTAGATTATTTCAGTGATAACAGATCTAGTCACTCTCAAAGACTACCAAACTAGTCAAGTTTAATAGAAACCGAACAACTCAAATTTCCAAATTATACGGTTTATTTCTTTGACTTGTAAAATCCCGTGAAACATTAACATGTTTTCCCAGTTTTGTCAAGAATTATAAAATCCCGTGTAGTTTTAAGAATTAAAACACTTAAAAGACAACTTAATCAAACACAATTTCTTTCTACCACCGTTCGATCCGACAATAATCTTTTAACATATAAATTTCTCAATGACGACTCTTGCTGGCAAAGCAATTCTTTCGGGTGCTGACAATCATCCACCTATTTTGGAAAAAGATATGTATGATTCTTGGAAAAGCAGAATGGAGCTATACATGATGAATAGACAACATGGACGAATGATCCTTGAATCCGTTGAAAATGGTCCACTCATCTGGCCTTCAATTGAGGAAAATGGAGTGACTAGACCAAAGAAATATTCTGAGCTATCTGCTACGGAAGTAATTTAAGCTGATTGTGATATCAAGGCAACAGATATCATTCTCCAAGGACTACCACAAGAGGTCTACGCATTGGTTAGCAATCATAAAGTCGCCAAGAAACTTTGGGAAATAATTCAACTTCTCATGCAAGGAACTTCATTGACGAAACAGGAAAGAGAGTGTAAGCTTTATGATGAATTTGGTAAGTTTAATTATAAGAAGGGGGAAACACTACTCATTCTCCAAGGACTACCACTAGAGGTCTATGCATTGGTTAGCAATCATAAAGTCACTAAGGAACTTTGGGAAAGAATTCAACTTGTCATGCAAGGAACTTCATTAACGAAACAGGAAAGAGAGTGTAAGCTTTCTATGATGAATTTGATAAGTTTGCTTATAAGAAGGGGAAACACTTACATGATTTCTACTTGAGTACTTTTCACTGCTACTCAATGACATTGAACATCTACAATATGAAAACCTGGAACAATTCAAGTGAACACGCAAGTTTTTGCGAATAGCTCTTACCTCCTGATGGAGCAAATTTTGACAGATGTCCCAAACGGTTCGGGATTTGCACACAACTAACATTGATCAGCTTCATGCTTATTTGGGACAACATGAATTTCAATCAAAGAGAGGTTCGTTAAATTCATAACTGACAACCTCAGATCCGCTGCTTTAGTTTGCAACCATCAGATGACCCAAGTCTTCTTATCCAACTCATCACACTCTAACCAAAAACTGCGCAATTCACCACAAGTTTCACCATATCAGTCTCCACAGCATGGTTCACCTTATCAGTCTCAACAATACTCAAATAATCAATCATCAACACCGCTTTCAATCACTTATCCATCCAATGATTATCAATCATCAGTTCATCACAATGTTTATTCTCCACCATCATCCATCCCTCAATTGGAATATGCTCTCACAATTAACCAACAATCTGAATTTCCTCAACTAGAGTCAGGTCTAATTGTTCTAGTATTCTAGAAAGGTGATAATCCCATTAATGCCATCAATCACATGATGTCTTTCTTGACTGCTGTTGTCACTTCCCGCTATCCTACTACCAATAACTAGCTGAGGAATTTGTCAAACCCTAGGAAACAAGCTACCATTATTACAACCAGTTCAGGGGAGGCAAATTTCTTTTGCTACGCGTACCACTAGGACCTACACTCCAGGTGCAAGTGGAAGCAATTCTAGGAAACAAAGGACTGTTATTTGTTACAACTGCAAAGGGGAGGGACACATGTCTGAACAATGCACTAAATATAAAAGGAAACGAGATGATTCTTGGTTTAAGGATAAAGTGTTGCTGGTACAAGCTCAAGCAAATGGTCAAATTCTACATGAAGAAGAGCTAGCATTTTTGGCAGATCCAGGAATTGAAAAAGGTCAAGCCACACAGACAGTCATTACTAACAATGCCGCTTATCAATCCGATGATTTGATGTATATGATTCTGATTGTGATGAACTTAACACTACCAAAGTTGCTCTCATGGCGAATTTATCTCATTATGGTTCAGATGCTCTCGGTGAGGTAAACAATCATGATAATATGGATAACAACATGATAAATCAAGCCGTGCAGGCGATGCCGTCTTCTGAACAATCGAGTGTTGTGAATCATTTAGAGACTGAAATAACCAGTGATCGCAATATCATTCCTTATTCTCAGTATGTGAAAGAATCACAACAAGCAGCTGTTTAGAATTCTAACTCATCTGCATAACAAGATGCACTGATATTATCTGTGATTGAACAATTGAAAACCCAAGTAATTAATTACACCAAGATAAATCTGAACAATAAAAGTGTCAATGATACTTTAACTGCTGAGCTTGAAAGATATAAAGAACAAGTTAAAGTTTTGAAAGAAGGACAAAATGTTGATTTAAAGAGCCAATGAGTAACGTTTTTTTCAGCTTCAAGAGCACGAGTTTGTAGAAGATTGATCATATTAAATAAACCAACTCTTTCTGAACTTAAAAAAAAGGAACTTAATGCAAACAGTTAACTCTTCCAAAAAAGATTTTTAGAAAGAGAATCTAGGAACATCGATAGAAGAGATCGCCTGAGAAAAGAAGATCAAACAACTAAAAATTGTTTTTAAAAGGGATCATCTGGGCCACAAAATTGTTCACAAGTGATGAAACCTCATTTTCTATGATTCATAACCACTAAACAAGCTCTAGGTTTTTCAATCCTTTCTATCTGAAGAAAGCTATATCAGGCATTGAAACCAACGCTTTATGATGGTAATGTCATTAAGTGAATAACGAGTGCTATTATGATTTCCTACCTCCCTAAAAGACATTAATAGCTTTGCTAGAAGAGAAGCCGATTAAAAATGCTTTTAAAACAACAAGATCCTATGATGTTAGAAAAGAAAGTTAATATAACACCAGTCGATTATGCTGTTCTTAACAACCTTTCTTAAGATTTTGAAACACGATTTGTTCCGTAAACTAAATTATCTGCTGAACAAGCCTTTTGGTCTCAGAATTCTATGAATTCTCTAGATCCCTCTCTTTCTAGTAGACCCACTAAAGTTGAGGTTCCAAAAGAACTTCCTAAAGTCAGCATGGTTAATATGAGTTTGAAGAAACTTAAACACCATCGTGCTGGTTTTGACGTGGTTATCAAAGAAAGAACTACGGCTACAACTATCACTAAGGGCTCGTGGGGGTTCGAACATATAAAAGCTTGTTTTAGGGATGAAATAATTCCATTTTTAAAAGCTCTGAAGGACTTATTTAATACATTCGATCAATATTTGATTGATGAACTTTCTAAAGTCCAAAATGTCTTTCATCAAATGGAAGAGGCTGTGGAATAATATCGTTTAGAGTCAAAAACGTTTGAAGTTAAAATGAATAATGTTTTGAACGAAAACGAACGACTCTTAGAACAAGTCATTAGCAAAAATATTGTGAACATAATTATGAATTCTTTTGTGGATAATGCTTCTGTGAATGTGCCTGAATGTGAAAAGTGTCTAAAACTTAAGACTGAGCTTCTCAACAAAAATGATTTTGTTGAAAAAGAGATTTACAATAAACTGTTCAAAAGTTTTACCACTCTTAAAAAACATTGCATCTCTTTAGAAGTTGATACTCAACTTAATCGGAAATTTTTCAAAGGGACAATTCTGTTTCAAATCAAAGTGCTCCAAGTTTTGATCAATTGTTTGAATTAAATAAATTGAAAGCTTAGTCCCCCAGAGAAACACGGTCATAAAAGAATGTTGAAAGAAGAATAAAATCTCTAAGTGGGAAAAAAATGAGGATAAGATTAAAAAGACTTAGAGGAGAGAAACATAAATAATAGAATTGATCATAGGGTGTCAAAGCTTATTGCTGAGAATGAGCATTTGAAACAGACCTATAAGCAACTTTATGACTCTATTAAACCAACATGTATTCAATCAAAAAGAACCAATGATTGAGTATAATTAATCACAAGTCCATCTAAAATCTAGGAGAAATCACTGATTTAAACATGCTAGTCCTTCAGAACAAGCATTGGAATTACAAGCTTTCAAAGGATGAATTTAAAAAGGAAACTTAAAGGAAAAGCTCTAGTTGATAATGCTGTTATGAAATACACTATTGATCCAGCGATGCTTAAGACTGATGTGGAACCAATAACCCCTAAACTTTTAAATAAAATTACAGCTCACTATGCCTATATCAAGCACACTCAGAAAGAAGCTACCGTTCTTAGGGATCTAGTTGAACAGGATAAATCAAAATTTCCACTAGATCATTCCTTAGAATCCACCTATAGGTATTCTAAACTAATTTAGGAGTTTCTTACAAAGATCAATAAAACCTGCCCTAGTATCAATAATACTAATGGAAAATTTGTGGCTGTGACCCCAAAGAACAAGAACAAAAGAGTTAGATTCACTGAGCCCGTCACATCCTCAAGAAACACAAACACAAAAACCTCTTCTTCATCAAACTTAGTTTCTAACAAACCTATGTTATCTTCTACATGAGTAAAACCGTCTACTAGTGCTAGCGAATCATAGCCTTCAGGCAATACAAAGAAAGATAAGATTCATCAAACACCAAGTAATACTCAGAAGAATAAAGTAGAAGCACACCCTAAGAAAGTTAAATCTAGTTTGATAAATAAAGACTATGTTGTTGAACCTAAAGGAACTGCTAATGTGCAGCATCCCAAGCTTAATGCGAATTCTAAACTTAAATGTGTTAAGTGTAATGGTTCGATGCTGTTTCTGATATCAATGATTATGTGTTCTTGAATTTAACAATAATGTGAATGCTCGTGTAAAATCTAAATCTGATAAAAAAGTTCAAGAGTAAAAGTTTGGAAACCAACAGGAAAGGTGTTTATAAATATTAGATACATCTAGAGACCTACTGGTCAGACCTTCACTATAGTAGGAAATGCGTGCCCTTTAACTAAGATTACCACAACTACTAAAGTACCCCTTAGGAAACTAACTCCTCTAGAAAATGAAACACCTAAGCCTATTGTAACATTGGTTTACTCAAGGAAACCTAGGAAATCTAAAACTAATGTTCCAGTTAGGAAATCTAAGGTTCTTAAATCTGCATCTGCTAACAAAAAGGAACCCATCCCAGTCAATCTTTGGGATCCAAAGTTTTTCCGAAGTTCCATCTCCTCTCTGATAAATGCAGGTCGACAAATTGTTCTCATGGTATTTGGACTCCGCTGCTCCAATCACATGACCTGGAAGATTGTTTTTCCCTTCTTGACAATCTACGTGGAGGTTAAAGCTTAGTTATATTGGATAGATCCAAGACAACTATAGTAGAAACTAAGATTGAGAATATCACAAACTATGATTGTTATGCAACCTATGAATACTAATATGAAAACTGATATCTAGATCTATGCCGTAGGGTTCCTTTTATACACTAAGGAAACCCTAATGGGCTTACAAAATGCGTCAAGTGATCAATGCAAATCCATATCCTAATATATCTCATACATATCACTTAAGTAATACTAACATTTTAAACCAACAGTACTAACTACATACTAACAGTACTAATTAACCAGGCAGTACTAACACTATTATACTGGCAGCAAACTAACTATTACATTATTCAACTAAAGCAACTTAAACTATTTCTTCTAATCTTCAGCAGCAATAGTTTCTTCAATTAGCAGTATTAACTTAAGACGCCTTTATTCCCAACAATCCTCCCCTAAACTTGATATTCATCTTGTTAATCATCAAGTTTCTTACAATTAAATCATCATGTGCTGAGAGGAAGCTTCCAACCAACCTGTCTACATCTTAAGTTTGTGATCTTAATTCTGAAAGCTTAAATGCCATTTCACATTCATGATCAACTTCTAGTCATCTCAATTATCATCCTATAGAAAGCATTTCTTAAGTAAGAAGAGGATATTCTTATTCTATCAACATTGAATATCAATCCTATTTATCCATAACAATAACATGAACTCCACGATTGAGTCCAAATAATCACCAACTTACTCAAGTTGTAGCCATTTGTTTGATATCCACCAGACTTCATCTTCCTCACAAGGCTCAAATAATGTCTTCAAATCTCCTCAAAGTAACAAGTCATATCCTTCTGGGCTTGTTGTCTCATACCTTTCTTGTACCAACCTGTATAGATCTACCACATCCTGTCTATCAAAATTATCAAGCATCTCACTGAAAATCTTTTAATTCTTAGAACTTCCATCTGCTCTGATGATTTGATAATACATTATGTTTTCTGCCTGAATATGTATCTTTTAGTTAATTATTAGATATTTGGTAGCCAAAGATTCAAAATCAATAGCAATTTCATCCCCTGAAACTATATCCAAACAAGCTTTAAGCTCCTCTTTTTCAGCATCATTCTCCTCTAGTTTCTGTTTCTTAACACTCTCTTCATCATGCTCTTCATCATGTTCTGCTCTTGGTCCCTGGGAACTTCCAGCTGCTAATTCTGATTGTCTTTCTTTATCTTCAATCTCTATAGATGTAAAAGTACTAACATGCTTCATTGTAGTTTCAAATAATTCGTTAAGCTCATCAAAAATATATCTTTTAACTGCTGCATTATATGGCTTCCCATGTGTTTGATATAGTTAGACATGTAAGTCTTTGTTGAGTCATTTAGTCATGGTATAGTCCTTTATTGCTTCAGCATTTTGGTTGCACAAAATATCTCTTCTTTGATTAATCAGATCTACAAGCATCCTTGGCTTGAATCAACGTCACTATACTATATATCCTTTCCCATGCTTGTAGTTTTTGAGTTAGCTCTTCATCAGCTTCAACTCTTGCTCTAATGTCTTCTCATTCATCCTCCATAAAACTTTGAGCTGCTTGATGTACTTGATCCATTTTCTATTTTTCTGCTGCATCAAATTCTTCTTATAGCCTTTGAGCTACTTCTGCATCTCTGGCAATCCTCTGACTTTCTTCTTCATCAAGCTGTTCTTGTAATCTTATAGCTGCTTCATAGCCAACTCTTTCTGTCTTTATTTCAACTTTGTAGTGATTTGCTCAGGCTCAGATTCTGTCATAATAGCTTTACCTTTTTCCTTTGTTGCACTTGATGAAGGAATAATGATGTTGACTTGTTGAATCAAACCAGCAGTACTAACTATCCTACTGGTAGTACTAACTCCACCACTGCCAGTACTAACTGCTCTTCTTCTTTTACTTTAAGTGTGAACTCTAGCTGCATCTGCAAGTACTTTAGCTGTACTTAGAACTCCTAACTGATATTTAGGTTGATCTTCTTGACTACTACTTTTGAAGGATTCACCAAAGTAACACAACATCTTAAACTATTTTCTTCTATCATCCTCCCTGTATTGGAAGAATCCTCTGAAGCCATGTCTCATTGAGACCACAAAAATTTTTCCCGTTTGCTCTTCTTCTAGCTTGGCTAGTTTTGACAGTTTTCTCTAATTTCTTCAATTTCATGATAAGCTTGGTATAAGCAGTACCATAGACCTTCTTTGTCTGCCTTAAGTCTGTTTCTAAAGCTAGAACCCTATCTGACAATTTTGTACATAAAACTGTCAATTCCTGGATTGTCATACTGTCCTCATCACTTTGAGGTATATTACCTCCTTCGAGTGGTGAATCATAGAACAATTTAGATTCCCTCTCAAACCTAGTTTGAACAGAGGCACCCCTATGGTCTCTTGGCGCCTGGGACCACCATCTGAACCAGTTTCTTGAGAAATTAGCTCAGTAGGTGTTGCCGTGGATTGGGTCTTAGCAATGTTACTACTGTCCTGCACAGCTTCTAAGCTTGTAGCAGTAGTAGCAGCCCTTTCCACACTGTCACCCCTCTCCTGATGGACAGCCTCATCTGGTACATTGGGTATAGGCACACTAGTCTGAGGTAACTCAGTGTCCTTGTTTAAGGCTTGCCTAGGTGATTGAGTCTTTTGTGGTGATGATGATTCAATATTAGGGATTGGTTCTTCATGAGTAGGTTGAGCAGTAGAAGGTGGTGGTTGGGGTTCAGAGGGATTTCCTGAACCTTCACCCTCTTCTGCTTGAAGTGCCAGCATACTTGGAAACAAAGGTGTGTGTTCCCCAGAAAAACCTCTTTTCATATTGCTAAAAAGTTTTGGAGTTAAAGTAGGAGCAATATATTTTCTGTTGTGAGGTTTAAGAAATCTTTTGTTTTTGTCCAAAAAGATTTGAATAAATCTTGGATACATTAAAAACTTATATTTACTATCCAAGTTTTTCACCATACCATCAAAAATCAATTTAGAAAATTTAAAGGTTCTGTTTGTGGCCAAACAAACAAGAGCAGTTGCTATATTACTACTAAATTGTTCCCAAGAAGTTTTCTTAGGACTAAGACAATGTAGGATGGTATGGATCAAAAATCTCCACTGAAGGGAAAATTTACCTTTTTGAAAAGTTAGTTTATCATCAGTTAAAACATATCCCATAAGTGTGAGTCGATCAAAAATTTTAGTATTTGGCAAAACACTAATACCATCTGCATCTGCTAATTGGAGATGCCTCATAACAGATGCTTCAATAATAGTGAATTCTTTTTCATCAACTGTGGCATTTATCTCTTGTTCTCCATTATCAATTGTTTTTCATCATAACAGTAGCAGTCTGCCAGAACTTTTCGATTAGAGAAACATATATAGTAGGATTCTTAGTAAGGTATACCTGATATGACTACCATTGAGAAAATCTACCATCTCTTGGAATCCTTCACTCCCATTTGGTTTCTTTAGATAAGCAACCATGTTGTGTTTGTCACAGAATTCCAAATTTGCCATAAGTGATTAAGTTATGATAAGTATTTTGGGTTTATGATCGTTGATGAGAATATGAGAGTTTGACAAAGTTAATTGATATTTTATAGAAAGTGCTTGAGGTTTTGATAGGACCGACTGAATAATATTGAATCTTTATCTTGAAGAAAGCTTATAAGTAAAAGAAAGATCAAGAATTATCCAAATTATAGACCCCTATAAGCGAAGTTTGTTGGCGGAAATATCTCAACGGCTATTAATTAATTAAGGAAATTCTGTTATACCCGAAACAGTATTAACGGTAACACAGCAGTACTAATATTAGCCTAGCAGTATTAACTTTTTGCCTAGCAGTACTAATATTAGTCTAACAGTTTTAACTTTTTCTCCAATAACTATACAACAACATGCCTCTATTCATCACAAGCACACTAGAAACAACTAGATAGACATGTGAGAATTCATGAGGATCCATATTTATGCATAGCCCATGAATAAAGGTTAAGAACTGTTAACAAAACCAAAATACCAGTTATAACCAATTTCTTCCAAAATTAACCTCAAGACTTCCAACTGTCTCATCTCACCAAATCCAACCATACTACTTTGCCTATCCTGCAAGTGTTAGTCCAAGAAAACACAATCCAAAACATTTGCTTCTTGATAGTATTAATTGTTGACTAACACTATTAACACTAGCAGTGTTAAGTATAACTAGCAGTAAACCTAGTTTTCTCTCCTATTGCGATTTCTGGCGATCAACCCTTTCATTCCTTATAACACTTGATTATTGCAGATTATCTCCTTTTTGATTCTAATATCTTATAACACTTGATTATTGCAGATTATCCTGTGTGATTATGGTGCTCTAATCGTTTTTTATTGGGTTGCGGTTTTAATTAGAGATTTAGGGTTTCGATTTTTGTTTCTTTTTTAGGGTTTCGCTGTGTCGCTTCAACTTCTAGGGCTTGTTTTTTATGCGCTATTAAATATTATGTATTAATTGTTTATGGAAGTAGGTTAAGGGTTGTTTTGGATGCGTTGCAAACCCTAATTCGTTAGGGTTTGATCTTTTTTCTTGTCTTGATCTTTGGTTTGTATTACTTATTCTGATCGTGGTTATGAAGAGTGGTATTAATTCGAAGGTGGGTAATTCTATGGAGGGTGTATCGACTGGCAATGATCCCTCTAATCTTGCATCGCTGAAGAGTTGTTTTGCTACTGCAAAACTACGAAATATTGATGGTAAAATCCTAGGTAAAGATGGGAAACCTATGAGAAAGGCTGTGCGGCAGGTAGGGTTTGAGGAACCAACTAGGGTTTTAGAGGATAATAATGAATCGAATTTCGAAAAGGAACCTACTGTTAGGGTTTCTGAGATTGCTAAGGAGAAGAATACGATTCATCGGCATGATGTAGGAGTTAAGGATTCTTATTCTTTTGCGTCGGTTTTACAACATAAACACACCAAGAAAACGATGGCTGTTTCTGAGTTACGTAATAATGAAAGGGTCAACGGAGCTGCTGTTGTAATTCCTATGGAGGCGGTTAAGGAGGTTAGTTCGGTTTATTGGGAAACGTCTTGCGTTTCCTCTTGTGGAAAACTACATAAATAACACTTGGGCTAAATTTGGTTTGAGGCATGTTATGCATAAGAACGGATTTTTCTTTTTCCATTTTTCTACTCGTGAAGGTATGGAGAAAGTTTTGGAGAGTGGTTCTTGGTTAGTTCGTTTAGTCCCATTGATTCTAAACATTTGGTCTCCTAATGCGAAGTTGATCAAGGATGAGGTTCGTTTAGCTCCTAATTGGGTTAAGTTACATAATGTTCCAATTCTAGCTTATTTAGAGGTTGGATTAAGCTTAATTGCTACCCAACTTGGGCGGCCAATTATGATGGACTCGTATACGAGCAACATGTGTCTTGATCCATGGGGAAAATGCACTTATGCTAGGGTGCTCATTGAGATGATGGCTGAGGTGGCCTTAATGGATTCCTTGGTAGTTGCTACTCCATTTACTAATAGTAAGGGACATTCTTTGGATACTATTGAGGTTAAGTACTAATAGAGGCCCCTAGGTGTGCTACATGCTGCATTTTTGATCACACGGATAAGAAGTGTCCAAAATTAGTAAGGTGGGGCTAAGGTTCCTCCTAAGAAACAACTTGCTGGTGTTAGATTGACGAATACGAATCCTCCTATTGAAGTTGCTAGTACTAAATCTGTTGACAAGGGTCCAAATCCATCACAGAATGAGAAAGGAATGGAGTTGAAAAACTCTTTTGCTTCTTTGGAAGATGTTGAGGAGGATTTATCGACTAGGGATTCGGTTAATGTTAGGGCAGCCCTTAATGTCATTAATGAAAGCGATAGTGAAGATATTGACGAAGAACTGGTGTTGGAAGAGGATCGTAGGAATATGGTAACTGTTAAAGGTAAGGGGGCAAGCACTCCCGTTAACGAGGTTACCCATGATTAGTGTCGCTTCTTGGAATATTCGAGGAATGAACCTCTCCCCAAAACAAACTGAGGTTCGACATGTCATTAATAGCAATAATCTTGTTGTTTGTGCCATTTGGAGTCTCATATTGCTAGTTCTCGGTTGGAGATTACGTGTCAGCGGGAGTTTAGGCATTGGCATTGGGCATCGAATAGTTCTAGCTGCCTTAAAGGTACTCGCATTATTTTAGGTTGGAATG
>BQNB010187555.1:0-12030 GCA_026074375.1 Tanacetum coccineum
AATAAGTAAAATTCTAATAAGAAAATTTTAGCTTTACACACACATTTTTGCATAGTTACAATACAAACTTGTAGAAACTAACAACCTACTGTGTTCAAGATCATTAATTGTAATCCTGGTTTTGTATATAAAAGTGAAGAAAAAAAAGGCGTAAAATGAGTTTTCTTAATTAAGGTATTATTTGATATGAGATTTTGGGTGGGCGGTAGGCATTTTGTGGACCTAACTGTTATTGATATCTGTATGTATTATTCTACTAGAAGATATTCGTGAGTTGGCCATGGCACACCCAAGTATAATGTGGCTCCGTCCCTGTGATTACTCGTCTAGTATATATGTATTTATAACGAGTAGGCAATTGGTAAATATATGATATATAGTTATATTTAAGTTCATTTATATACCAAATTTTATTTTGGATACTAAGAGATTAATCCTCACCCTTCATCTTCATCTTGATCTAATGGATGAGATTAAACCTAAAATTCATTTTCATCCTTTTTTAAAAACTTAAATATCTCTCAAACCGTTAATCGTTAAGCGAAAAAATATACCACCACGACGAGCATTTAATTATCTTTCTGATATATATCCACTTTGATTTACTTTTGACAATTTTTTTTTCTTTTTTTCACTTTCTTTCTCTTTTTTTACGTTTTTTCGTTTTTGAAACTTGCATGAGAAATCACATGTGATTAAACACTAATAAAGTCACATGTGATATTAGTGTTAAATCACATATGATATTACTGATAAATCACATATGATAAAGTCACATATGATATCGGTATTAAATCATATATGATATGTAATTCTAATGCGATCACATGTAATTCGATGTTAGTGTTAAATTACATGTGATATTATACGAATATTCAAATTAGTGTTTAATCATATATGATATTTTCATGCAAGTTTCAATAACGTAAAAAAAAGTGAAAAAGCGAAGAAAAAAAACGCATTTTTTTTTCCAAAAGTATATCAAAGTTGATATCTATAGAAAGATAATTAAATGCTCGTCGTGATGGTATATATTTTTTCGCTTAACGATTAATGACTTATCAGATATTTAAGTTTTGAAAAATGAGTGAAATAATAAAATGTTTTTCTATAAAACAAACACACGTAGATACGATTAGGGGTGTCATATGGGTCAACCCGACCCGAACCCGATAAGGCCTTATAGGGTTGGGTTGATTCGGGTCCAATACACTTTATCGGGTCAACCCGATAGCCTAATAAGGCCGGGTTAAGGTTTAAGCTAGTTTGTTATCGGGTTATCGGGTTAACCCGATAAACCTAATAAGACCCATTAACATATTTTTTACATTTTTTAATATGCAACTAAAGCTTATTTATCATAGTCTATTAGTCATAACTCTTAATTAGTAAGTCCATTTAAGAGTAAATATGAGTATGTACTTGGCCTAATGTACCGATTAGTAATCATAAGAGTTCATACTCACAATTTCTAAACACAAACCCTTCCTGTGAATGGCTTGCATTATTTTAGCTTATTCCAACAGTGACAAGATTGTTATTCAATAAAAGATAAGTGTTTCATTTTTAGTTGTGTATTAAAGCTGTGCATACTCAATTGGATGGGTACATCATGTTACATAATTTGGTATCTCAGTGACGTTATGTTCTTTTAGTTATGTATTGGTATCTAAGTGACTTTATGTTCTCAATTAGATGGGTACATCATATTAAGTAGCTTTCATGACTTGAAGCATTTATGGCCCTAAATTCTATGTTGTTATGCTTTGATACATTTATTACAATACTTGAAAGTAAAAAGTCATTTCTATTAAACGTTTAGCCACCGCCTAGTCTTTCTTCCAAATCACTTAAAAAGTCTTTATATTTAATGGTAAAAAGCTTTTTCAAATAGTAAAAAGCTTTTCATAAAATACCCCATTGCAGATGCTTTTACTTTTACTGTATTGAATATATTGTGTTTTTTTAGTTTTTGTTTTGGGACACATGCAAATCTTATGTCAATTAGCATTTTTCGATTTAATATTTTGTGCTTGATTAATTGTCTAACCCGATAGACCCGACCGATAACCCGTAACCTGATAGACCCGAACCCGATAAACCCGATTCTTTATAGGGTCAAGTTGCGGGTTAGTTTTTATTTTTTCAAAACCCGATAGACCTGACCCGATAACCTCCAAACCCGACCCGATAACCCGATTGACACCCCTACATACAATGCGGAAAGTAGAAACGAATATTGTGATCAAAATAAACAAATAAATACTAAATATAGAGTTACGTACCATATCCATCTATTAAATAAGGGTTCCCTCCGGTTCCATAGGTGTAACAAATCCAATAATTCATCAGAGTACCATTACCCATTTCCATTTCTCCTCGCTGCCACGGACCACCAGAACAACTTAATTGTTCGCTGTCATGGTATGAGAGGAACCATTCTAGTGATGTTGGAATATAAGAAGTGCCATCTCTAGCAGATGGGTGTGAATTTTTATCCAACAAGTACGCAGACCCGCAAGCTCCATCTCCACCCATACCTGTAAGATTCATGCTATACGACTCCAGATATTGAGGAATTTTTCTTTGGCAACAATTGATGCCAAGACAGTTGTTTGTATCAGTGGTAGTGTCATTACTACAAGTGGTGGGAACACCCAGTGAGCACACTACCATGATTGTCCATCATGAGCGCATTGTTGGTGATTTTAGTGTCATTAACGGCCATTTAGGTAATGATGATTTACTAGAGACTAATGAGATTTCATACTTAATTGGAATACGAGTTAGGGAAGTGTGGGAGTACACTCTCGTTGAGTTAGCAGCTATGTTATCGACCTAGACAAATTAGTGATCAACTATAGCAGTACTAAGTGTGAGTTGTAAAGGGCAGTACTATGCTTGGTTGTTTTTCACTTAGCAGTACTAAGTGGTTAGTTAGTACTGCTAGCACTATGTACTGCGTTGTTATATCTAGCAGTACTAAGTAGTTAGTATGTTAAGCACTAATAACTTTGTACTGGTTTGTTTTCAACTTTGCTATACTAAGTTAAGTTAGTACTGCTAGCACTAAATAGTTAATACTGCTAGTCGTATAACTGTTTGATAACAGTTATGAAAGTTGGTTTTAACCAACTTTAACTGCTTAACTGTCGTCTAGAATTTGTTTTATAAACAGATTCATTAGTCTCATTTGATATAACGAAAAAAACACTTACAATTTCTTCATTGTATCGCGGTGATTTTATGATTGCACTTCGTGCCTAGATAATCACTCACTCTCAGCGATATTAAGCCACCCATTATATTATCCCGATAGAGATTTCGTGCAACCCAGGCATTGATAAGGGTCGAAATATTCATACGGAAAGTGGGTTATACACGATATAGCGGAGTTATCAAGGATCCACTCACCTCACACACAAAACACCCCCAATATATAACAAACGTATAAAGTATTTGTTGTGATCATGGCTGGAAATACGGTGAAGCGAGTATGATTACGAATTTTGGGAAACTAGATAAGTTTGAGGGGCATGACTTTAGGCGATGGCAGAAAAAGATGCATTTCTTGTTGACTACGTTGAAAGTGGTTTATGTGTTGACAACACCGATGCCGGAATTGTTGGAAGATGCAACAGTGGAAGCGATAAGGAGAAGGGCAAAGTGGGAGAATGATGACTACATATGCAGGGGTCATATATTAAATGGTATGTCTGATTCTCTTTTTGATGTATATACGAATGTTGAATCGGCTAAGGAGTTGTGGGATTCACTTGAATCCAAGTACATGGCAGAGGATTCTTCAAGTAAGAAATTCCTTGTAAGTAATTTTAATAATTACAAAATGACGATATCTAGATCCGTGTCATTGGAAACAGTATAATGAAACTCCATAGGATCCTTGGACAATATACACAACATGGATTAAAAATGGATGAGTCCATTTCTGTTTCAAAGTTAGTAATTGGATGTTGGCTCCTTCCCTGGCAAGGATTTTAACATACTTTGAAAACTTGGTAAAGATGATTTGTCTTTGGTCCAACTTGGTAGTCACTTGCGCATAGAGGAATCTCTAAGGGCGCATGACAGTGACAAGGGCAAGGGTAAAGAAGTTGGTGGACCTTCTGTTAACATGACAGAAGAAGGTAAAAACAAACACAACAAACAAAACAAAGGTAAAAAGCGATCCAATGAGAACAACAGTGGTTCTAGTTCCAACAAGAAACCAAAGTTGGAATGTTGGAAGTGTGGCAAGACTGGTCACTTCAAAAGGGATTGCCGTAGTGGTAAAAAGAATAACGCAAATGCTGGTGGTTCGGGAAAAGGGTCTAAGGACCAATCCCAAGACCAAGGTCAGAATTTAGTGAATATTTGAAACAGATTTTTTAAATATTATGTTTCACTAATTTATGAAGCATTTTATGTGCAGGTTGATGCAATTGCGTGGTGGATAGATTCTGGTGCTACAACTCATGTATGTAAAGATCGTTGTTGGTTTAAGACTTTCGAACCAGTGGAAGACGGATCTGTACTTTACATGGGTGATGAACACTTTGCTCCTATACATGGAAAAGGAAGCGTAGCATTAGAATTTAGTTCTGGAAAAATTGTTACTTTGTTTAATGTGTTGTATGTACCTAACTTCGGTTAGAAACTTAGTGTCTGGTCCTGTGTTGAATAAGTGTGGTTAAACAAGTTTATGAATCGATAAGTATATCTTATCGAAGTTGGTGTATTTGTAGGATTTGGTTATTATAACAATGGTATGTTTATGTTGAACTTGAATAAAGTTCCTGATGATTCAGATTCTGTTTATATGTCTTCCTCTACTGTTGTTAATTCCACTTTATGGCATGCTCGTTTAGGACATGTGCACTATAAAAGAATGCTTGAAATGTCTAAAGATGATTTAATTCCTGCTATTGATGAAAATCTGAAAAAATGTACTACTTGTATGTTAACGAAAATCACTAGGCAACCATTTAAAAGTATAACAAGGAAATCTGTCATACTTGAATTGATACATAGTGATTTGTGTGATTTTCATGCTACACCATCTTTGGGCAATAAAAAGTATGTCATAACTTTTATAGATGATGCCTCTAGGTTTTGCTATGTTTACCTGCTACATGCTAAGGATGAAGCCTTGACTAATTTAGAATTTATAAACAGAAGGTGAAATTGCAACAAATATGTACTTAGTTAAAAACCTTACCGCACGATAGGGTGAGTGAAATATTATGATCCTGTGTTTTCAATCTGTAGGCATTATTTCATGAACTACAGCTCCTTACACCACCACAGACAAATGGTGTGTGCTGAAGGAAAATAGAGCTCTTAAGGAAATGGTTAATTCCATGTTATCTTACTCTGGTCTGAGTGAGGGGTTCTGGGGAGAAGCCATGTTAACGGCTTGCTATTTGTTAAATAGGGTTCCTAATAAAAGGAACAAGACTACCCCGTATGAACTTTGGTATAAGAAACGACCCAACTTGTCATATTTGCGAGTTTGGGGTTGTAGGGCCGTAGTAAGGCTTACGGACCCGAAACGGAAAACTCTCTTTGGGTAAAATAGGTTTGATTGCATCTTTGTTGGATATGCTGAGCATTCCAAGGCATATAGGTTTTATGTTATTGAACCTAATGACTCTGTGTCTATAAACTCAATTATAGAATCAAGAGATGCAATATTTGATGAGAACCGTTTCTCTTCAATACCTAGACCAAAGGACATTATACCAAATTTGGAAGAATCTCAAAGGGATGATCATTCTGATGATGTCCCAAGTGAGACTCCCGAGCCTCGAAGAGGTAAAAGAGCTAAGAAAGTTAAATCATATGGTTCTGATTTCCAGCTATATTTAGTTGAGGGATCAAGAGATCAAGTTGGATCACAATACTCATATTGCTATAGTATTGAGGAAGATCCTAGAACCTATAATGAAGCTGTGCAATCTCGTGATGCTGCTTTCTGGAAAGAAGCAATTGATGATGAGATTGGTTCTATTTTGGAAAATAATACATGGGTTCTATTGATTTACCCACTGGTTGCAACCTTTAGGTATGCAAAGGTTCTTCAAAAGAAAGTTTGAAAGTTGATGGAACTTTGACAAAATTTAAGGCTGATTGTAATCCCAAGGCTTTAGACATAAAGGTAGGATAGATTACTTGATACTTATGCACCAGTTGCTCGTATCACTACTATTAGATTGTTGTTAGCTTTAGCAGCTATTCACAATCTAGTGATCCATCAAATGGATGTCAAAACAGCATTCTTGAATGGTGATTTGGATGAAGAAGTGTATATGAAGCAACCGGAAGGATTTGTTATGCCTGGTAATGAGCATAAGGTGTGTAAGCTAGTTAAGTCATTGTATGGGCTGAAACAAGCACCTAAGCAGTGCTTCAAAAAGTTTGATGAGGTTGTGTTGTCAAGTGGTTTTCATTTAAACCAATCTGACAAGTGTGTATATAGCAAATTTGATAATTCCGGTAAAGGAGTCATAATTTGTCTATATGTTGATGACATGTTGATTTTCGGAACTGACCAAAATCAAGTTGATAAAACTAAGAAGTTTTTGTCGTCAAGATTCTCAATGAAAGATATGGGAGAAGCGGACATTATTCTTGGTATAAAGATTAAACGTGAGAATAAGGGGATTGTAATTACACAATCTCACTACATTGAGAAAATACTCAAGAAGTTTAATCGTGAAGATTGTTCTCCGGTGAGTACTCCCATGGATCCGGTAGAAAAGCTTAAGCCTAATACAGGGAAACCTGTAGATCAGCTTGAATACTCAAAAGCTATCGGCTGTTTGATGTATGCTATGACAAGTACTAGACCTGATATTGCTTATGCTGTTGGTAGATTGAGTAGGTTTACTAGGACCCAAGTAGCAGCCATTGGAAAGCAATAAGAGGTGTTTAAGTACTTAAGAGGTACTAAGGATTATGGTTTATCATATGTTGGATATCCTTCAGTGTTAGAAGGCTATTCGGATGCTAGCTGGATAAATCATGTTGAAGATTCATCTTCTACAAGTGGATGGGTGTTCTTGCTTGGGGGAGGTGCCATTTCATGGGCTTCTAAGAAGCAAAACATGCATCACTGGTTCTACTATGGAATCTGAGTTTGTAGCATTGGCTGCTGCCGGTAAGGAAGCAGAATGGCTAAGAAACTTGATTAATGAGATTCCAATTTGGCCGAAACCGATAGCACCAATATCTATCCGATGTGATAGTGCTCCACGATACCGGCTAGGGATGATAGTTCAGTATTAAATGGGAAGTCTAGGACACTTAGGTGTTAGACATAGTTATGGTAAGGAGAAATTAATCAGGAATGGATGTGTTTTCTATTGAAGTTTGTTTCGAACATACAACATATTTTAGCTGATCACTTGAGGAAGGGTTAGCTGGGACTGGGTAAAATAATGTCAGTAAAAGGGATGGGATTAAAGTCCAAATAAATCTACTACCTATGAGATACCCAATTCCCTTCTAATACAACGTTAGAAGCTGAATTCAATGTGGAAAGCTCATAGCTAGAGATTGGAACACAAGTATCAACTTCCCGAGGTATGTGTTCAGACCTGCAAGTGATGGTTAGGTTGAAGTTTATCTTCTTAATAGTTCTTTTGAAAAATTGCATTGCAGGTGCAAGATCTAAAGGGACTACCTATGTGAACATGAAGTTTAGCCGCTTCAAGAAGCTTGGGGACTTAGCTTTTTATAGTTCATCAATGGATTGGGACACATGGCTTGTAAAGTGTCAAGTTAAATGAACTTTAGAGTGTTGTAGAAACGAATGTGTATAGTATCTTCAGGTATTCAAATGGATTGACGGGTTCAATCGTTACGACACCCCGATTTTCGAATATTTGGAATGTGTATTATACTAAGATGAAAATTCAATCGCAAGACATTTTCATTTATGCATTTGTTTGTTTTGTTATGTTTGTTTTAGCATAATTGCATATATCTTTATATGTGTTTTAGTAAATCAAGGATTACACTAAAATGGGGGGGATTTGTTGGTGATTTTAGTGTCATTGACGGCCATTTAGGTAATGATGATTTACTAGAGACTAATGAGATTTCATAATTAGCTTGGATACGAGTTAGGGAAGTGTGGAGTACACACTCGTTGAGTTAATATGTTTTCGACCTAGACAAATTCAGAGTCAATATAGCAGTACTAAGTTGAGTTATAAAGGGCAGTACTAAGTTGGTTGTTTTCCACTAGCAGTACTAAGTTGTTAGTTAGTACTGCTAGCACTAAGTACTGGTTGTTATATCTAGCAGTACTAAGTAGTTAGTACTGTTAGCACTAATACTTAGTACTGGTTGTTTTCAACTAGCAGTACTTAAGTAGTTAGTACTGCTAGCACTAAATAGTTAGTACTGCTAGTCGTATAACTGTTTGATAACAGTTATGAAAGTTGGTTTTAACCAACTTTAACTGCTTAACTGTCGTCTAGAATTTGTTTTATAAACAGATTCATTAGTCTCATTTTATATAACGAAAAACACTTACAATTCCTTCATTGTTCTTGATTTATGATTCTTGTGCCTAGAACATAAATTGATATACTCCTTATATTATCCCGATAGAGATTTCGTGCAACCCAGGCATTGATAAGGGTCGAAATACTTTATACGGAAAGTGGATTGTTACACGATATAAGCGAGTTATCCAGGATCATCACTCACACACACCCCCAATATATAACACGCATTACCACAATACCCTTCATAAACAAATGTATTGTGTGATTTGGAATACAGGAAGGGGCTGCTATAAAGATCCACACTCTTTGTCGTCTTGCTGCAATTAGAGAACTTTTGCATTTTAACAGTGACTGTTCGATTTTTTAAGTCAACAACCAAGACTTCGAGCTGTTTGAATGAAGATAGATACGGGGTCGAGGAGTTACAATCAACATTGTACCATTTGTTGAGAGAACACTTTGCTCCGATTCCAAAAGGGAATGGGATCCTCACGTTCCCACACTTGTCATTGCACCCTGTCTTGGCGTATTTTGGAACTGCTACCGTAGTTGTTGTTAATGAAAGAAAGATCTCTAGGACTAAAAGAAGGTAAGCTTGAAATAACTTCATTTTTTCGTTACAAGAAATGATATAATTACTATCAATAGAAGGGATGTAACTCTTTATGTTTATATATACCAGTAGGTATGATTGATGGGAGTAACCTACTGCGAAACTATCCGGACACCCATTAGTCTACGACGTGCATGACAACTGAAGCTTTGGAATTAATATCTTGGATATTTTCTATTCAAAGACTGCGATTGTTTGAAACTTTATGCTTTTGGAACTACTTGCTTCAACAGTTAAAAAAATAAATCAATAACTATTTTTTCTACATGTAATATATATGTCAATACTCCATACTATTGATAACTCTCAACAATCTTTGTGACATCCATTGTGCTTGTGCAGCAAACTTAATCAGCTGTGTATAATAAAATGATATTTTAGGCTACTCTCTCTAATTTTATCACTCGCCTTTTTTCAACCGTAATAACACTCACCTTACATACCAAACTCACCTTACACATCATTTTTTTATTTAATTACTTTTATTCATAAATAAAAACCATTTTTTATTTGATTACTTTTATTCATAAATAAAAAAACGTAAACGTACAAAATTAATAAAAACGTAAACTAAATTAAAAACTTTTATTCATAGATTAAAAACATACATAAAAAGGTATAATACGAAAATAAAAATACATAACAAAGTACGAAACAAACAAAGCTAAAGTTAAGCATTATGAGCCAAGTGTTCGATCAAATCGTGTCGAAGATTTTGATGCATTTGTGATCATCTAATCCACCTCATAACTTGTTGCACTTGTTCTTCGTTTCGTAGCATGTCTTCCGGCTGATGTGCTTCCTCCGGGAACCATTTGAGAGATATCGCAACTTTTTTGTATTTGCGAATAATATTATGTAATATGATGCATGTGTACATCATATTAATAATCCTATCTTTTTTTAGCGCTCGTGTGGGATTTACTAGTATTGCCCATTTCTTCTTAAGAACACCAAACGCTCGTTCCACATCTTTCCATGCCGATTCTTGCTTTTGCTTATACAAAATTCGCTTGTGGTCATCATCAGCTAGTTCTGGAATCTTCTTAACGAGTGACGCCAATTCCGGATATATCCTGTCAACAAGATAGTATCCAGATCGGTAAGTTACGCCGTTAGCCACAAAAGGAATCTCAGGTGCTCGACCAGTTTTGAGATCGTTAAATAAAAAGGATTGATATAAAACATTGATGTCGTTGTTCGACCAAGCAACACCAAAGAAAGTATGCCATATCCATAAGTCTTGCGACGCAACGGCTTACAGCAAAATAAACAGATTCGAACCATGATTACGTCTAACATATTGCGCTTTAAAGGCGTACGGACAACCAAATCACTCCCAATCCGTATAATCAAGACTTCCTAACATCCCTAGAAACCCGTGCTTTTCTTCGTGATGCCGATAAAGTTTTTCAATATCAGTCACCGTAGGTTTCCTCAAATACTCAGGACTATAAATCTATCAAGAGCCTTACGTGACGATCTCTCACTTATTTGCATATATTCATCTAAAAAACTAGCATTAACGCCGTATGCCAATTGACGAATTGCAGATGTGCACTTTATCAACGGGGAAATGCCTTCTCTTCCGGTACAATCAGTCTTACTATGAAAGTATGCATCGTGATTAGTTACTGCATTCACTATCCGGTTGAAAAGTGGGCGAGCCATTCGAAACGTCTTCCGGAATCTAGTTTCATCGTACATCGGGGAATCGTTAAAAGAGGCGGCGACTAAACGCTCATGAGCACCAGCATGATCTCTGGATATGCTGTTTCTCGTCACTCGATTTGCTTGTCGTCTAATCTTAATATAGGCAATGGATCGTTTAATAAAACTCTTCTTACGGCTACTAATTTCTTCTTCTTCTACATCATCTTGGCACATAAACGTATACGAATTCATGTTGATTAAATGAAGAATGTGAGAAGTGTGTAAATAAATTGAGAGAGTTGTGTATAAAAATGGGTGAAGTAGTGGGTATTTATAGGTAAAAAATATTTTTTTTAATAAATGTAACAGATATAAAAATGTGGGGCCAAGTCATTTACCACTCACTGAGTTGAGTGGTTCACCTTTGGGAATGCAACTCGCACGCGAGTGGTGGTCACCGGCTTAACAAAACAAAAGGTGAGTGGCCATATGGACGGTGAGTTAAGAACCACTCCGTCTAGCCTTATATCTGGTATCACTCAAACAGTTAATTAAAGTATACGTCGAATCAAAGTTTTTGAAGTAATTTATGATCATGTGATTGTACGGAGGTAGCATATACGATTAACTATTTCTTTCTAGGGAATTGCGTGTGTCTTTTAAAGTATAATACTCCCTCCGTGCTAATTTATTTGTCCAGTTTTAACTTTATGAGTCTTTCGTAGTCAACTTTGACCTTAAATATTTTTTTCTTGTATTATATAATACTTGATGAAAATTATACCAATAAAAAATACATTCAAAACTCAATCCATTCATATATTTTTCATCAAATATTAAATAACACAAATACAAATATTTAAGATCAAAGTTGACAAAGAAAGACTCAGAAAGTCAAAACTGGACAAATAAATTGGGATGGAGGGAGTAACAAAGAAGGTGGTGTTCGTCGTCTAAGCTTATTTTATAGTAAGCAGCTTAGAGGGTTAGGTGTCATAACACTATAACACCACTTTTTGAGTGTCACGTCAGCTTTAACACCATAACATCAACACCAAAAAAAACTCAGGTAACCATAACACCACTTTAACACCACTTTTAATTTTTCATAACACCCCCTTAAACAAACTAAAATATTTATATTACACATTACAATACTTTTTATCCAACTCTCTCAAATTTTCAAAATTTTCAAACTCTCTTAAATTTTTAAAATTTTCCAACGGCTACTTTTTAACCAAGTCTCTC
>BQNB010187556.1:0-12030 GCA_026074375.1 Tanacetum coccineum
TTTTTAAGACTCTAAGTGCAACTCTTTCCTTCATGTGCTAAACAAATTCGAATCTCGGAGCACATGTGTAGGGGGAGTATTTGAAAATAACAATGTCAGAAAATGGTTTTATGGTTCGATCTTTATACCCAACAACCTATTAATTTCATGACGATTCTGAAGTCATAAGGTGGTTAGGTTAGGAATAAGTCCTAAGATAGTAACTATTTGATTCACTCTTACCGTGTTGTCTGCTTTGAGACATTCCGGTAATGAGAACTAGCAAGCATGGTGATTCTAATACATCTGTGATAGAAGATCATACGCTTTGAGCTAGAAACCCTGTCAAGGAGATTAATGCAACCGAACTCAAGATGAATGACAAAGCCAAATTCATCTTTTATTGCTAACTGTTTTATTTCAGGATAAGATGACAGTGTTGCAGCCTCATTCCAGCAAAGTCAGATTCATAAACCACATGCTCATACTTAAGCCTCAAAGTCAATCATTCAACGTCAAGATAGTTGATTCTAACCTTCCCCACCATCAAAAAGCCTCAAAGTCAAATAAAGAATCATCAATTGGAGAGATTGTTAGACTTATAATCATATGTCAAACAAGAATGTAACAAGTATGAACATGTTGGTCAAGAGCACAAGTTGATCAAGGAAGTCAAATCAAGATGATTCAAGTCAAGGAGATGATGCAAGATAACGATCTCAAGAACTCAAAGTCAAAAAGATAAAGGCTCAAAATCAAGATCACAAAGCATGAATGAACAAAGCCATTACAAACAAGACAAGACCATAACAAGGCAAAGCATAAACGTTAAACGTCATATCTTCAATGTCATCGGTGATACAGAGAAGTTTGAAGAAAGAGACCTCAACATTGGGGGAGATTGTTAGCCTTAATTATATTAAGTCAAACAAGAATGTTATCGGTCTTAGAAAGTCAAACTAGGTCTTGTATTGTAATAGGCTAGTCGGGTTCAACGGGCTTGGATTGTAATCTAATATTGTCCGTGTTTCGGGCTCAAAGCCCAAGTTATGCCAAGCCCGGCCCATTTTAGAAAGCCCAAGTGCCTTGGGTATAAATATCCCTTCACCACACTTGGTGAAGGGTGTTGGTTACATTTTCTCATTCACTTGTAACTCTCCATCTCAAATCTAATCTTCTTTCTCTCTCTACTTTCTCTCTCTAAGATTTCTTCTCATTTTCTAGCATCTTGGTATAATTAGTGTTGTGTAATGGATTAACTAGTGGGATAACATGTGGTACCAGAGCTAAAGGGGTGTTTAGTGATTGAAATTCGTGGGTCAAAAGGAAGTCAAAAGAAAAAAATCAAACCCGAATTTTTGGGCTTAGATGTGTGAATGTTTATGTTATTAAACAAGATCTAGGCATAAGGTAGCTAATTGTGCAAGAGAAATCAAGCTAAAAGGTCAAAAAGGGTGATTTTTAGGCCATTTTTTGAAGAAAAAGTCGTATATTTCGTCGTTGCGTTTTGACAAACTGGAAAAGTTCATGTTGCGTTTTGACTTTTTCATGTTGCGTTTTGACTTCTTCATGTTGCGTTTTGAGTTTTTGGTTGCGTTTTGGTTCATTGCGTTTTGATTGCAGGTTGCGTTTTGAAGAAATTTCATTGCGTTTTGACAAAAGTCGTTGCGTTTTGACAAAAGTCGTTGCGTTTTGCCAAATTTCATTGCGTTTTGACCAAATTTCATTGCGTTTTGACCAAGATTCATTGCGTTTTGACCAAAGTCACTGCGTTTTGGTGTCACTGCGTTTTGGTGTCACTGCGTTTTGTGTGAAGAAAAGGGTTTCAGTAAAACTGCGATAACTTTTGATCCGTAAGTCCGTTTCAGGCCCGTGACCTCTCAAATCGAAGAGAAAAACGAGACGGATCACGCTGTAACCACCTTTAGCTGGTTAAGGATTTTCCGAGGCCCAAAAAGCTCGTTTACTATGAGTTATTGACAGTTTTTCATTTTTTGGACTTTAATTCGGACTAAAAGGACAATTACTCAACACAACAAACACAACCAATCAAACCAACAACCAACTTAATCATACTTGAAATGTCAATTAATTATTCATTCACGGTTTCTTCTTGATTTTGTAAAATCCCGCGAAAGATACGATTCGTAAAATCCGCGATAGATACGATTTATTTCTCGGTTTTAATCTAAGATGTGTAAAATCCGTGATCGATTAATTTCATTTAAACCACACATCAAACACTTCCCATAAACACTTAAGATCGATATTCATTACAACTTCATCAGAATGTCAGTTCAATAACAATTTGCAAAAACTCTTTCATCAAATGCTCTTCATAAGGCTATTTTGGAAGCAGTAGCAAAAAGATCGTCCACCCAATGTTGGCACCGGGGTAATTCGTTCAGTGGTATAATCCGAATAATCAAGAGATATATTGACACAAACCTAAACAGTTGAACTCATTCCATATTGTCTAGCAAATGCCTTCCATACACGTATCAATGGGCTGAGAAAACAGTTCCAGTTGCTGAAGGTAGTTCTGAAACAACTACAGAGAGGTATATGGAGAACTATAAGAATGTTTCACAAGACATACGAGATCAACTGAATGCTGAAGCTGAAGCCGTTCAGATCATTCTCACAGGGATAGATAACGATATCTACTCCACAGTTGATGCTTGTCCGAATGCATGTGAAATGTGGAAAGCCATTGAAAGGTTGATGAAACAAGTTGAATCATTCAATGTTCAAGATCTTGAACCAATTTTATTGGAGTTGGAAATTTCACATCACGTGTGAGGTGAATCAATTGAATCGTTATTACTCCGGTTTTACAAAATGTGAATGAGCTTGTCCAGAAAGCTAGTGGTCATGTTACTATTCATCAAGTGAATGTTCCAGTTCTTACTTCAACTACAACCAGAATGGCAAGGTTTGTGACACTTGTTTAAGCAGAGTCAAGAACTGAAGACTGTCTCCTATCACAAGCTTTATGGACATTCTGAAGGCACACCAGGAATGAACGTCAATCGAGATATGAGCTGGAAAGGACTAGCACGTACTGCTAATCCACTTGCACGTGTTGCTAAACAAACAAACCAGTTTACCATCATCAATAACATCTATCAAAACACTCAATATTCCTCCACAAGATCGCATACAGTCTACCAGAGAACAGAGGAAAAATCAATGGTTCATCTTCTGCTCTCTATTATGATCCAGACCTGCTACGGTTACTGAAGTTGAGGAAATGTCAAAAGGAAAAGGAGATGACAACTCATGGCCTTAATTTCTTTCTATTTAAGAAAATCTACAAACCTACAACAACAACCTTCGAACTTCATCAAAACACCAGTCGAGCTATTCAGGTAATTCTCCAAGAATCAACAGAGGAACTGGGTCATATGATTATCACGAGGGCAGTTAATGTTGTTGGGGTAGGGAAAATTGTAGGTACTCCAGTAGTGCAGAAGTATGGGATTCAGTGTTAAACTGCAGGGAATTGCGCATATATCAGGGGAATGTCAGAAACCAAACGAGTTAAAGGAGAGCTTATCAC
This sequence comes from Tanacetum coccineum, assembly GCA_026074375.1. NCBI lineage: Eukaryota > Viridiplantae > Streptophyta > Magnoliopsida > Asterales > Asteraceae > Tanacetum > Tanacetum coccineum. The sequence goes on from BQNB010187556.1 coordinate 3,542, forward strand.
AGGAAAAGTTGTTATTGTGTAAACTAGAGGAAGTGGGGTTCAGTTGGAATTGCTGAAACGGCTTATTGGAAGGATGATACTGATGATGAGTCTTGAAGAACAGGAATGGGAAGCACATTATATGTACATGCACAGATTCAAGAGGTTACTCCAGATATCAGTTGACAATTCTGGGACATCTTGATGATGAGCCAATGCATTAAGGTACAAAACTATTAATGACACTATAATGGGTTTGCATGAAAATGACATCATGAGCAAATGAATCTAGTTATGACATATATTGCGGGAACAGGTGACACCATATCCTATGATTATCGGAGATATGTTATGATAGGCTCCGGAGACCAGGATGAAACTGTTAATCTTGATCAAGATACGTGATTTGCTTGCTTCTTTAATTCAAAACTAAACTGGAAATTGATGACAGCAAAAAAAACCGGAATATATTTTGGAATCATCAATAGGAGTTAGTTGATAATTGTAGTGAAAGGTGAAATTGAGGATTTCAAAAACTAAGAATAAAAGGGTTTAGAATCATCAACTAACCATTTCCAGACGAACAATGAAACTGTCCCAAGACTAATCAGTTTGATGTTTAAAGACCTTAAGAAGTTCAAGGGAAACCTTGATAAGTATAATGATTGTAATTTTGCGGTCAAAGGTGGAAATTGATTGTGCAAAAGCTAAAGGGATTTAATGTCATACAAAATCGATTTTGAAAAATCATCTAATGCATATACTCAACAAATAAATGATTTAAATCAAAACGATTTAGGAATATGAAACAAGGAGCTTTGTGCTCATCAAGAAACCTTCTCATAATGTCACAAGCAAAAGGGCTCAGATTAAGCTTTACAAAACTTCGTGAAGTCAAGGAACTTGATAACGTCATTGCTTTTAGAAACTAAAGTCTAAGGTTTTGATTGATATTGTATATATAAACCGGCCAATCTGTTCAAACATATGAAATATGCTTAATCGTAATTGTAAATCGAGTTTACAAAACCTGAGTTCCTCAAGATAAGCTCAAAGAGCGAATCCTCGTCTGTTATGATATAGGTTTGCGTACCAAATGATAATCTTGGTTAATGTTAGCCCCTGATTCTGACGAAACGATACGTCTTGAAAAAGGACGCTTCGATCAAATTAGCGATTTAATCATACCGTTTGATTATTGATCAGTTTGAATAAAGCTTTATGATTGTTCGGTTCCACAACGAGAAAGTCGGCCTGAACAACATTATTTTCCAAAAACCTCAAAGATGAGTCATACATATTCTAATAAGGAATTTTCCAAACGAGAATTTTCGTAAACAAACATCTTGGTCAGAAAATACGAATGATTGGAATCCATTCCTTGGGATCAAAAGTGTTAAATGCTCTAAGAACTTTTCAAGATTAAAAGAGTTGTTGACATGATTTGACGGGAGTGGAACGTTTGCCAAAACAACAATTGCCAAAAGAACATATTTTTGGTAACATCGATCCTTTCATTCAATAACACAATAGAAGGAAATTTTTGGCCCCAAATAGGCAAACTCAATGGGATTAGAACATTTCACTGTGTTTTGATAGAGGAAATGGTTGTGATTTGTGATACTTTAATTCTCTTGACATGATAGTAGACACTCTCAAATCTTCAATGGACTCAAAAAAAACACAGTTTTAGAATGAATTCGATCGACTTTCAATGGGAATATTACTATGATGATCACATGATTGCAATACTTGGTATATACAATGATGTTAGATGAATTCACTGATTTGCAAATGTGATTTAACGCAGAAGAATGAAACCTTGGAAAAGTGTGAACGTCTTGAAAATAGGAGCTTTTCAAAAGTAGAAACATGTCAAAAGTTTTGAAGCACTTCAGAAACATGCGAGTTAATCTTGAACTAGATTTACACAGTGTAAAGAAACGATAAAAAATGACAAATCTTTCAAAAGAAAAAACAGTCAATGTATTCTGAAAGAACTTTGTGAACGTATTTTGAATTCAAGACTTGAAAGCTCAATTACATGACAAAGGAAATTGCGATAAGTGAGTTGAGAAACTCATAGAAAGATGAATGATAGGAAAAATCTGTAATTCAAACTTAGTTTGAAAAAATCATCGGTTTATTCGTCAATCGAATGCTTTTAAAAGTCGAAGAAACTCAATTTTAGGAAAACCATCAATGTTTTCATATTTTCTTGCAAAGAAAGATTTTTCAAAGTCAAAGCCAGTTACATACTAAATGTTGTCAAATGATTTTCAAAACCGTCACTATGCACTGGATTTTGCCTCAAAATATGTTCCCAATTGTCAAGAACACAAATGTGATTGCACCAGGAATGTATAAAGTGCACACAAAGCAAACTCAAACCAGAACACCTCAGTTGCAACAAGACATTAGGAAACCTAACAAACGCGTGTCTTTCTTTACAGGAGTAATTCCCACTACTAGTGTTAGCAGACCACTAGCTTAGAGCAATTATCTGGAAGATAGGAGTCATGTCTAAAAATTGTCAAGGGATGAAGATCGCAAGAAGTAGAAAGTCCACCGTAGGGATAGGAATTTTAAGTTTTCTAATAATAAACGTTCTGTACTGCGTTAATGACAGTTTGAATGTAAGGAACTGATTGTTAACTTTGTATGTGCTATTGTGGAAAAGTGTGCTGAATTGAAAATCATGATTTGTTGTGTTCTACATTATATCAAGTGGCGTGAATTCTAGGACTTAGAATAACCAATGGTTGTTGCCTATTAGTACTAGAAAACCAAAGCAGAATGTGAACCAATCCTATTGCACTTCCAGTAGAAAACCGTTTGCATAGAGACTCCTCTGTCAAGAAATCAGCTACATAACTAGGAAGTTATTGGAGCAAGTTAGTAAGACTTTGCAGGTGGTGGTTATCTAAAGTATACTCACAAGGGTTTTAATTGGAATCCTAAAGTCTCAAAAGGAAATGTTAACCAAACTTAGTATGCCTCTAGTTAATGCATCTAGAACTGCTAAGATTTTGGAGACATAGACTCCTAGGTGTTCCACTGTGTCCAATACTCCAGTCGTCTTCTAATTCTTTTGCAAGCTCGTCGAGATCATTCTATTTATCGGACTCTGGGGGGGCTTCAAAACACATGACCAGAATCTCAAACTTCTAACTAAATTTTGGTGGTGATAAATTTCTGGGATATCACAGGTCAAAATGTTGGAAATGGATCAAATATGCACCAATCTGGCTATGGAGATTTGGTTCAAGGACGATTACTATCTATGGGTTTATTACGTCGAATGGGCTGAATCACAATTTATTCTCTTGTTGGTCAATTTTGTGTGCGGGATATTTGGAAGTTGTCTTTTCGGAATGTCTAGAGACATGTTATATCCGTGATTTGTAAGGGAAATGGATTTCTCACGGGTCTCGTGGCACAGATTTGTTTATTCATTCTTGCATGACTCAACATCTCCCAATCAATTTTGCATAATGGCCTAAAGCAACATCGTCTCAAGCTTTGGTTATGGCCATCGTCGTCTATCTCATTTAAACTTCGACCCATCACTTGCTTTAAAAGAATAATATTGTGAATGGCTTCAAAAGCCTGAAAATTGTCAAACGATCAATCTGTGTTCTTCTTGAGAGTGGGGAAAGCAAAAAGAAAGTCTTTCCACACTAAGACGTACCAAGCTCAGAAGACGGTTACAACTTCTACACATGGTCTTTTGTGGGGGGGTTCCAATGCGGGTAGAAAGCATTAATGGAAAGAAATATGTTCTCGTTAATTGTTGATGACTATCCCGATATACTTGGACGCACTTTTTTTCCTTTATTTTGGGGGGTCCAAAGTCGAAACAACTGGAGTTCTCATTGATTTCTCACACTTGTCCAAGAGGACTCATGCTCAAGTTTACAAATAGTTTCAAAAATGACAAAGGCCGGAAATTTCTTAATAAAACTCCTTTTTTTTTTTTCATGCATACTTTGCAAAAGACCCCCCCCCCCTGGGAATAAGACACGAAACGTCAACTGCTCGAACACCTGAACAAAACGGCGTTTGTCGAAAGACGGAACCGTACTCTTGTTGAGGCTGCTCAAACAATGCTAAGCGCGCTAAAGTACTTTGTTCTTGGGCTGTAAGCAATTGCACGCATGTTTTACTCAAAACGTTCACTTGTATTTTCTTGACATGAGAAAAACACCTTACCATATCTTCAATGCTCGGGAAACGATTCAGTCAAAAGTTCTTTCACATCTTTTGGTTCCTCTTTGCTACATCGTTAGAGATGGAGAAAATATTGACAAAATGAAGGAAAAAGGTGATGCATGTATTTTTGTAGATATTCTACTCAGTCCAGGCTATACAGGTATTTAACAAGAATACAGAATGCTTGTTGAAAACAATTCATGTTAACTTTGACGAGTGCCCACAAAATGGCGTCAGTATCATTCAGTTCTGACCCCCGTCCTCTATGTCATAATGACGTACTGTTCACAACAGTTCAGGCCTCAAACATCAATGTCAAAGGACGGTCTGTTCAACAACAAGTTCAGCCTCGATCCCTCAAGTGTCAAACGTCGTTTGAACAAAACAGGTTAAGCCTCGCTCACACCAATGTCAACTGAAGTTCATTTAAGCAGCTGAGACAGTATACAACGTCAAATGAGCTTCAGCTGGATGTGCTATTCGGTCCTTTGTTCGACGAATATTTCAATGGAGGAAAATCAAGTTGTTTAAAGTCATTCCGCTGGTCACTACTACTGATGCATCAAATAAATCGCTCAACAACAACCTGGTTCAACTTCATCCACTTTAACTCTAGCTATAACTGTCACTACTAATGGAAACTTCGAATTGTAAATATTTTATTTCTCTTTTTATTTTTTGATTTATAAATTTTTGAAAGAGAAAATACAAAAATAAAACCAAAAAAAAAAATAGAAAATAGAAAAATATAAAACCTAGGAAAAACAAAAATATAAAATCAAATAAAAATAAAATTCAAAAATTACCAAAGATTCTTCTCGACCTTGTATCTTGGAATCGATAACATTTCTCGTACCTAGAATTGTTGATTAACTTCAACAAGGGCGTGTAATGAAGTTCGAACAGAAGTTTCAATTGCTTTTTAAACCATGTCATTTCTAAATTTTTCTTATGACTTATGTACATTTTTCAGTGCATTACTCGGTCTCGAATGTCCAGGGAAGTGTTCGTTCAGTGCGCTTTACTCTAAAATGAAGAGAAGTCTTCTATCTTGTTTTTTAAAATCGTGACACAATTTTTCAAAAAGAAACTTTCAAGGTCAAATTGTATACATATAAATTTGTGGTATTTTTTCCATAAAAAGTAGTATTGTTAAAAATTGTGTGTTTTCAACATCCCTTCCTCGAATATTTTATAGAGGGGGAGCTTTTTTTTAAAACAAAGCCTTTTAATGTGTCGGATAACATCTCATAAATAGTCAATTTTATGTTATAAAAAACACAATTTTGTGAAAATTTAATGGCATCTCGCTCCGGCATTCAACATTTGTGGTGTCATATCAATTTTTCATTCCATTGTCAAGTTTTAATAAAATATTGGTATCCACATATACTGGTGAAGGGAGCAATCGGTATCTGAAATTCAAGCACTATCATTGGTTATATAAGTTTTCTCCTCAATGGAATTTTCATGTCATAATTATATCAATTGGTATTTCAAATACTAAGTGTTTTATTATTTAAATAAGGGGAGAATATATGATTAAAAATATGTTATAGACGAATGTGATCTTTAAGACTCTAAGTGCAATCATTTCCTTCATGTGCTAAACAATTCGAATTCTGGACAGACATGATTGTAGGGGAGAGGATTTGAAAATAACAATGTCAGAAAAAATTGGTTTTATGGTTCGATCTGTATACCCAACAACCTTATTAAATTTCACGATGATTTTTTGAAGTCATTATAAGGTGGTTAGGTTAGCGTATAAGTCCTACGATCCAACAAGAACCAGAGAGATCTACCCAAGACACTCCTTTAGTTAGAAATAGCTAGTCCTTAGGTATATGATTGGAGAAGAATGTGTATAGGGAAGAATGCAGTACTAAGATTGGAGCTAGCAATGGAACAATCTCAACAAGCCAGGTGTTAGTTATGACGTTTGGTAACGCATTGAAGGGGTTGAAGAATTAAAAGAAAATGTATGGATAAAAAGGGTGAAAGAAAGAAGCCCTCTTACACCTTAGGCAGAAACCGGTTCAATACATAATCTATCACAATCACAAAAATGATTGTTGGTATTGAAGAATAGTCGTCATTGGAACCCAGTGATGCAAGCACAACCCTTCCCAGCCTTTTCGGGTTTCTCTTCAAAAGAAAATTGTTCACTTGTCACGGAAGATACATATGTTATCTCATTGACATATAGTCTCACTCCAAGATTGTTGGAATAATTGAATAGGTTGCAGTCTGCTCAAGCTCTGATTACTAAACCAAAAGTGCACAATCGAGCGTCTAGAGCCAAGAAGAGATCAAATTATCAATTCTCATTAGGACACATGTCAAATACACCTTGTTGAACACATAAAGTTCAACAAGCATGTACAAAGAGTCTGCGCATTATCCTTGAGATCTTGCCAGAAACATTCTGGTGATACTTAAGTATTCACAGTGAAGATGAAATTGCTTGAGCCTACATCAACAAGCTCTTGGTAGGTGACTTGCAAGAATCTACATGAATTCAAGTTGTGTATAACTGGATATCAATTTTTGTCCAGTAACATGAAATTAACGAACTTAATTAGAAAGATAGTAACTATCTGAATACATCTTACCTTTGGTGTCTGCTTTGAGAGTTTCGGTAATGGAACTTGCAAGCTTGGTGATCTAATACATCTGTGTTAGAAAGATATTCCTACGCTCTTTGAGCTTGGAAACCTGTGTAAAGTAGATTTCTTGAAACATTACCTGATAAAAGGTATAGTATTTTATACCTTTAAAACGGTGAAACCGGGAGGTGTATGCAAACGAAGTCAGCATGTAATGAAAAGCATATTCATCTTTTATTGTACTGTATTTATTTCAGGAATAAGACGACGGTGTGTTGCAGACTTATTCCAGCGGAAAGTCGGATTTCATAAAACCACATTGCTCTTAACTCGAGCTTTCAAAGTCAATCGTTCACATCAATGTAGTTGATTCTATCTTCCCCACCATCCAGAGCTCAAGTTAAATAAAGAATCATCAATTATGGGAGGATTGTTAGACTTATAAATCATATGTCAAACAAGAATGTAACAAGTATGAGCATGTTGGTCAAGAGCACAAGTTGATCAAGAAAGTCAAATCAAGATGATTCAAGACAAGGAGATGATGCAAGATAAAGATCTCAAGAACTCAAAGTCAAATGATAAAGGCTCAAGATCAAGATCACAAAGCATGAATGAACAAAGCATTAAAACAAGACAAGACCATAACAGGCAAAGCATAAAACTTCAAAACGTAATATCTTCAATGTCATCCGGTGGTACAGAGGAGTTTGAAGGAATGGGCTCAACATTTGGGGGAGATTGTTAGCCTTAATTATATTAAGTCAAACAAGAATGTTATCGGTCTAAGAAAGTCAAACTAGGTCTTGTATTGTAATAGGCTAGTCGGGTTCAACGGGCTTGGATTGTAATCTAATATTGTCCGTGTTTCGGGCTCAAAGCCCAAGTTATGCCAAGCCCGGCCCAAGTTACAGCCAATATAGCCAACCTAGCATGGCACTTGTGTTTTGTGCCCTGAAGTAGCACCCCAACCTTACCATTCCGCTGCGTTGTCCTGATTTTCGGGGGTGTTACAGTGAGGACACACAATACCTTAGTTTGGGGGATTTGATAAGTGCTTAATTACACATATCTTTTACCTCTAAAAACGAGCTTAAATGACCAAAAACAGACAAAAACTGCCAAATATATGTTTGTTTTGCATTTGTATTGTGCAGGAAGTGGATATCATCAAAAAGACAGAAAACCAAGCCAAAATGACAAAACTGAGCATGGAATGGAAAAGACTGTGCAAAATCAAGGCCAAAGTCCAAAAATGCCAAAGTCAGAGTCAATACTGAAGAATACTATTGAATGCAATCTTAACCCATCTGATGGGCCGGGAAAGCCCAATAGTATATCTATGAAGACTGTGAAGACCAAATGGGCCCTCAATCAATTACAACAGCCCATTTGTGTGCAATTGACAAAGACTGTGAAGACTTTGAAGGCCCAATCCTAGCCCAGTTACAGCCAATCTCAGCCATTGTACACACAAAACCCACTTCATAACCTTATTGGGCTTGAAAAAGCCCAATAACCAAACACACACCTTATTGGGCCCAAACCCAAACCCAGTGGGCCCAATACAAGCCCAAACACAAAACCCAAGCCCAATAGCCTTTTTACAAAACCAGAGGGACTTGTTGTGTTATTTTGAAAACCTATTTTATAAAGAAAATGGCTAAATAAAGAGAAGGGCCAAAACTG
>BQNB010187557.1:0-12030 GCA_026074375.1 Tanacetum coccineum
TACAAGCAATCGCCAAACTAGACACCGATTACAATTATGTGAATGATGAAAGTGTAAGAATTTAACCTTTTGAAGAGCCAATTTTAACCTAATAACCTCCAAACAGTGACAAAAAGGTGCTGCTATGGTGGTGAGGTGGTGGTTTGAACGGTGGTGGTTCGAACGGCGATGATCAGGCGGTGTAGTTGTGGTTATGTCGGGAGATTGTTGAAGGTAGATGACAGGAGAGGATCTATAGTTTTTCACCTCAGAATTGTGTCATGTGTGCTTTTTTTTACATTATATATTAGAGATGAGTTTTAAATGACAAATATACCCTTGTTTAGTATAGTTAGTATAAATTATGGATTAATTTATGCCATCAGATCTTAAAAATGAGGAGCTAAGATCTCTTCTTTCCTTCTCACAAAAAATAGTCTTCTCACTTGAACGCGCTCCTATATATATATATATATATATACATACATATATATATATATATATATATATGGGGTAAAATCCCTTTACCCAAAAAAAACGACAGGTTGCATACAAACCAAATGGATCGAGTAAAAATTATTACAGTTTCATTGTTCATATTTTACAATTGTCGTTAGAAAGTTAGTATGAAGTTGCTTGTTCATAGAATAGTTATACGATCAAGAAGTGCGATATTCATAATATAGTGCCATAGTATAGTGAAATATAACAAAAAAAGAAAAAAGAACACCAATCATTATAATCCCATTTTTGGTACCACACCCACCTTCATTCTAGCGGTGTTATTTACATTGCATTGCAGCGTGTCATGCATGGGCTTCCTCATATTAAAAAAAACAAACACTAGCAACTACTTGAGGAATGGCGTGGATTTTGCAGATTAAATCAAGATGAAAGACATAAACAGCTTCAGGTTGATGCACTGCCGACACACTGCACAAAATAAAGCAGAGCCATCAGTCGGTGTCTACACAGTAAAATATATCTCATAAGGTGTTTTTTTTTCTGTCATTAGAATCAAATATCCCCAATTCCCATAATCCACAACTTGGCGGGATACCAGAGTATGCACCGGAATAACGTTCTTCAATTAATTATTTGATTTTTTCTACACTAAAATAGGTTGTAAAATAATAATACAAAAATAACAATGAAAATCTTAATAGAAACATGAATAAATTAACTTGTAAACATCCAAAGAAATTAATTGAAGAGAGCAATAACACATTTTCCTGATTGCGTTAAAAGCTCATAGACTAATGATGTAATTTTAGTCCAATATGAAGACCACTTCTTAATTTCCATGTATAAAAAGAGAGAACTGTACACATTAACAATTTGTAACTGACCAGGGGATGACGAGTCATGCTAGAGCAGAAGATGCCGAGTTCAAGAAGAAAGATGCAAAATATCATGTAACAACTACTTCACGTAGATGATATCATCATCGGGATCATCATCTTCCCAGTCTTCATTGTCATCATTTGGATTGGATAACTCATCTTGGTCTACAGTTGAATTTTGTGTGGGATTCTTCTCACTCTTGATCTTATCTAATATAGCAATCACCTGAAAAACAAAATTAATTTTGCATCAGTGGAGGTTTTAAATTTTGAGGTCGTTATTTCCACCAATCAATAGCTGTGATAAAATGAACGACAGATGCCCTTTTCCCGCTTCAATTTTGCTGTTGATTACTGTCTACCACTTTTTATGGTTTGACTGTAGCTTATTTGTCCTGAACTCAGTTAAGCGTAGCCAATTAGGGCCATGTTAAAATGTTACATTCCCTTTTAGTTCTAAGCTAACTAAACAAACCTACCACCCTTGTGCATATATCAGCCTATACCAATACTAAACTACCACCCTTGTGCATATTTTAGCCTTTAGCGATACTAACCTACCACCCTTGTGCATATATCAGCCTTTACCAATACTTTAAAAGGCGCACTGGACTGGAATCACCTCACCTGATAGGTTCCACACAGACATGTTTAAGATATTTAATATATATACAAGGAACTTCCTTTAAGAAAATGTCAGAGTTCTATATCCACCTCTGCTCAATTTAGAGCTTTTTTATTTAGTCAAGGACAATGATCATGTGCACACTGTTTTACCTCAGCTAATTCATGAACTATGGCATTCTAATATACCCAACTAATCTTGTGGATCTTGTCGTATACTCTCCCAATGTGCTAACCTGTTTTTTTAGTAGTTTGCCTTCTAATAATCTATAGACCATATTGTTCCAGTACTTGAACTCTGTTAGCCTTATCAGATTATCTGAAGTTACTGGATCTCAGACAGATATGTATCGAATGTTGAGCAGAAAACCGAACAAACTAAAAATAACAAAGTTACTCACAAATAAATGAGATTGCCGGATACACCAACTGTAAGTGTCATACAGGCTTCAAGTGATAAGGTAACTCTTCAACAATGCCCACTCGATAAACTTTACTACGAGGGTGTTTGGGATTGTTTTTTACTAAAGGCAGTTGTCCTAAAAGGAATAGAAGGGCTAGGAATATGTGTTTTTATTGTGATAAGAAGTATGTGCCTGGACACAAGTGTAAGGGACAGGTTTTTGTGTATCCTAATGATGTATTGTTGGAAACTAAACAAGGTGGAAGTGGAGTATGAAGCTGTTGATACAGGGGAGATTGTAGAGTATTCTCCAACAAATATCATTGCATGCTATTACATGTACTAGTACTTTCCGAACAATGAGGATTTGTGGCCATGCAGGAAAGTATAAACTGCATATTCTGATTGATTGTGACAATACTCATAATTTCCTGGACCTTAATACTGCTACGAAATTTGGGTGCAATTTATAGGGTACTTGTCCAGTACATGTTGATGTAGCTGGTAGGAATCAATTGGTGAGTACTTATATGTGTCAAGGGTTCTAATGACAGTTGCAGGGTGAGAAATTTGAGAGGTTATGCTATTGCCGTTAGGGCGTTGTAAGATAGTCGGTGTTGTAAAAAGCGGCCTAGGCGGCCACCAGCCGCCTCGATTTTACACTAGGCGGCCAAAAAAGCGGTCAACGCCGTTCAACACGGTTTTTAAAAATTAAATTAGGTTTTTCTTTCAATTGGTCGGATCTTGTTTTAAATCATGTGTAAGAATAAACTTTGTAATGTAAGTTATGTAGATGAGAAAGATGAGAAGAAAAGAAGATGAGAGACATTAGATGTGGCTAGAAAAGAAGAAAAAAAATGAGACTCTGCTTAAAAAATCTTATTTAACTAAGTGAAAGCCCTAATTTACATTGAAAGCGCAGCATCCAATCTTTTTTAGACCTACTTAGTTATAGATGCTAAAATTAATCAATATACATATAATTTCAAAATTTATATATAAAAACGTCCAATCCGCCTAGGCCCCGCCTCGGCCGATTACTAGCTAAGCGGTGGTCGACCGCCCGCCTAGTGCCTAGCGCTTTTTGCAACCATAAAGATAGTGCTTTGTATCCGGTGGTTGTAAACAGTGGGCAACATCATGAGTAACTTTAAGGAGTTTGGGATGGAATTCATGTATCAAGGAAGGAATGTAGCTTTCATGGAATGCATAAGTTTGCTGTACAATGGATGCAGGGCACTAAGATCAATACACCAGTAGCAAAACTGTTCTCTATGGTACTGAGTGTTTATCATTCTCCTTGATTATGCTCAATGCTTCTAAGGAAGTGGATGATGCTAATCCTTGGTGATCACTCAATTGCTCTCTACATTTGAAGATGAATCTGCTGTTCCAACAACTTTCCAATAAGAACTTTTAATCATAAAATTCCACTGAAAGAAGGAGCTTCACTTATCAATGCAAGATCTTATATACACCCTCCCACTCGAAAGATGCAATTGAAGTGATAACATAAGACCTAGCCAACGTCCTTTATCTTCTCTTGTGGGTATGGTTAAACAGAAGGATGGCAGCGGGAGGATGTGTAGTACAGGCAACTCAATAGTGTTACAATTAAAGACAAGTTCCCTATTCCTATAACAAACGAGTTGACCGACTAATTGCAAGGCTCAATGTTCTTTTCCAAACTTGATTTGAGGTCTGAAAATCATCAAATGATAAAGTTCCCTAGTGAGACTGAAAAGACTGGTCTGAAAACACACGAGGGGCACAATAGATTATCAGTAATGCCTTTTGGTTTGACTAATGCTCCTTCTATATCTCAAGCTCTAATGAATTCTGTTTTCAAGGTATATTTGAGGAAGTTTGAGCTAGTTTTCTTTGATGACATTTTGGTAATACAGCCCTGCTTTACAAGCTCATGTGGAACATTTGGGAATACACTGTTTGCCAAACAGTCTAAATGTAGAATATTTTTGGGGAATGTGATAACTAGAGAAGGTGTAGCTACTGATGAAACTAAGATAGAAGCTATGAAGAACTGACCCACTCCTACCAACATTAACCAATTAAGAGGCTTCTTCCGATTGATGGTTCATTGAAAACTATGCTCTTATTAGTCACTCTCTTACTCGATTGTTGAAGAATAAGGAGTTTGTTTAGAGTTTTGTGGCTCAAAAATCAGCCTTTGAAAAGTTGAAGGCTCCTGTGCTCAAGTTACCAAACTAAGAGGAGATGTTTGTTCTAGAGGCAGATGCTTCTAATCAACAAAGTGGTCACAGTGTGGCATATTATAGCAAAACTTTGGCTCCAAGACATCAAACAATATCTACTTCTGAGAAAGAGCTTCTGGCTGTCATTCAAGCCCTTGAGAAATGGAGAGGATATATGCTTGATAGGCATTTCCAAATTAAGACTAACCATTTCAGTCTTAAGTACCTATTGGAGCGGAGGATTACAAACACCTTCCCAAATGAAATGGTTGCCTATACTAATGGGTTTTGACTATGAAATCCTATATAAGAAGAGAAGGGAGGGCAAGGTTGCTGATGCTCTTTCAAGAGTAGACACTAGTGACGAGTTGATGCAAATACTCACTAAAGTCACCCGTGATTTTGCTCGAATGGGCAATTGAAGGGGAAGGAACACTTAGTAGTGGCAAATGACAAACAATTGAGGATTGACTTATTACTTCACTTCCATCCATTTTGTTAGTGGAGGAAGATGGGACAGGAGGCTCAGACTTTTGTGATTCAATGTCTTGTCTGTCAAAAGAGTAAACCTAGTTTAATACATTCTTGGCCGGAAAAGCAATTACTAGTCTCCCAGCTCAAGCTATAAGTAGATTGTAGTTCATTTATATTCTCTTAGCTTCTGATTTGTTCTCCCTAATCATTCATGTAACAGAATTAGTATAACAACATTTCACATTCAATAAAATACCATTTGAGTGTCAAATTGTTATCATTTCTTCTTCGATCATTTTGATACTGAAAGTCTGCATCAGCCTCTAATAAAACCTAGCACCTAAAAACTTATGAGCAGAGAGTCTATAAAGAATGAGTTAAGAAGGACGGAACGAAGCCTAAGGTGCATCAAGTTGGAGTTCCTACAAGTCAGTTGCTGAAGTAGCAGATAAGATAAACTAACCAATGGGGGTGACCCAGCCTCTTAGGACGAAAGTGCCTAGAGGTCTTGGGTTGGGAGAAAATTAATGGAGGAGTTGAAAAGTAAATTCTTACCCTGCTTCCCCTCTCTAATGATTCATCTTCAATAAAGCGTATCTCAGGAGTGAGGCGTAGTTTCATACGTTTGCCCAACTGACCGCGGACATATTTTGCTTTAGACTTCAATCCGGAAATGGCCACCTCCTTGCCTCGTTCATCACCAAAAACAGATACATACACCTTAACCACCTACATACATACATACATACAAGAGGGATAAGAATATATACATACATACATACATACAAGAGGGATAAGAAATATATATATATATATATCTTGTTTGACAAATATAACAACAAGTGATTTATAGGTACCTGTAAATCGGAAGAGACTTCAACATCACTAATAGTAGTAAGGGAAGAAAGATAACGGTCAGCACCAAGGGCAGCTTCGGGCAGGATAGCATATTGTAAAACCTGGTCGGTCAGCAACATATCCGAAAGCTCTCTTTGTATTTGTTTTGCAACCATTTTAACCCTCCGCTCTTTCGCCATACAAATTGTTATTAAATTCCTTCTATTACTATTTGAAATCATCAATTTCTTCCATCCACCAATTTGAATTCCTATTACCGTTGGTGTTTTGGGTAGTAGAAAACATGCTGCTGCTGCGGAAATTGGTGGTGCTCTGCTCAGGATAATACTACTACACTGCGGCATCACACAAACAAACAAAAAACAATTTCTTATCTTTTTTCCAACTACTGTTATCAGGGAAAGGAGTAAGAGGATTTAAAAACAATATTTTCTTTTTTATATTTAAAAACCAAAATGTTAAGCATACAAATTCTCAACTACTCCTAATTAGATTTTATTACAATTAATAACTAGTTTTAATGCTCGTGCATGCACGGGGTTTAGACATTATGTTTTTTTAAATATATGTATGATTTTTATTTTTATTTTGTTTTATAAGTTATGTTATAGAGTATTATCGAAATCATATGAAGAGAATAGATTCATATCTTATATATATTATATGAGCTTGAGGATAATTACTAATTTTTTTTTTTTTTGATTTACCTGTTAACTAACTCGACATTGTGAGCCGACTAATCTTTACAAAACTACTCTTTTAGGTAGCCCGAAGTCGGCTCATGTGAACCTTCGAGGCCACAAGGGGATTAGTTTTCTCCTCGTTATATTCGAACCATTGACCTCCACTTTGGAAGGCTGGTTATCTTACCGTTGGGTATGCAGTTGATATTGTATATGTTTTATGATTCTAGTTGCATTATTGAGTCAGCTATACTTAAGATTAATGGTCACACTTTGTGTTAAAACATGTAAAAATTTAGCTTCGCAATCGAATTTAAAAGCATCAAGTTGAGTTATCAAAATCGTCAATATTTATAGAATATAGAAAGCTAAAAAACTCAAATAAGTATTATGTTTCGTACATACAATATGTTTTGGTCAAACAAAGATTTACCTATTGTATATCTTTAATACATATACAAATATAAAAAGAGTTTTACCCATTTTTCCGTCACCAACACTTTTTTAAGATATAAAAGTAGCCTAGATTGTTATATATGATTTATAGGCATACATACATGTCAATGGAATAAAGACTTTTTGAGAAATTTAAATGTTAGAATTTTAGTACGTATTAAACAAAAAGAAAAAAAATGCAATTCTTCCAAACACATCAATGAATAGCTAGAAAACCCTTTTTATTAATTTATGATATTTTATGTGCTTCGGTGTTTTTCTATTTGGTTGTACAACATAATTTCAGACCGACAATGAAAAATCCATCAAAAAGTCTTCGGGTAGATTTGGGATGTGATTAGATACTGTTAAATCTTTGTTTGGAAGTAAAAAATTGTTTACGTTTGTAATATTTTAAAATATAAAGTCTACGGGTATAAAGTTTAAGGGGTTATTTGTTTATTTTTTAAAGTTATAATAAAACATGTAAATTTATAAATTTACACTTAACTCCATATAATTTATTTAAAATTAAAAATCACTAAATTTTTATTAATTACCTCCACTTTTTTCAAGTTTTTTTCTTCACAAATTTGACACATATATTTTTATGTGTTTTTTTTCTCGTCATATTTCTCCACCACAAATTTTTAATTTTGACCAAATCGATTTAATTTTGACTTTTTATTGACCAATCAGATCACACGATTTTGCCTACGTGGCAAAATCAAGCGTTCTGATTGGTCTAATTTTTAAATTCATATGATTCAATTTGATGGAAAACTCCGAAATGATGTAATTCTTTTATTATATAAAAGATTATTTATTTTGATTATTTTTTGAGTAAATTACATCGTTAGTCTCTGTATTCAACCTCATTTGGTCCCTTATTAATGGGAACTTTCATACGAGATCTTTTTTGGCATTGTTGTTGCCCGTTTAGTCCCTGGAGCTCCGTTATACCTAACGACCGTTATTTCCGTCGTTATCTAGGCCACGTTGCCCTTCCATTGAATGACACAATCGTCTTTTCACTTTTAATTTTGATTGCAACGTCCGTCCCTGACCATTAAGGTACTACAGTGACCTTTATTGTTCCTTTTTTGTCGTTTTGCGCTAGCACGGTTGGTCCCTAACGTCTTTTTTTCTCTCGACCTCTATATCCTTATTCCCGCCTTTTTTCTTTTCCACTCAACTTGTCATAAAACCCGATTCCTACCCTATAAATAAATCGTTACAATCAAGGCTGTCAAGATCGCGATCCCACCTGGGATCGTTTTTGTCTTTACAAGATCGAGATCGTAAGATCGGATCGAGATCGTAAGATCCTATCAATTTGTCATGTTTTGTAAACAAAGGATAAACGAGTTAAACTGTTTTCATTTGTACCCAACATCAAAGATAAATTCGTAGATTATCCTCTTGAAAATGTCAAAGATCAAATTTGAAACAACAAAGTTAAAGTAAAACAAAAAAAATCAAGTTTCAATCGTCACATTAACGATTTAGAAAATGAAACGTCAATGGTTGACTTATTAGACATCAGAAAAGCTCGTTTGTTTTTTGGCCGAAGCAAGTGAGATGGAGTCAAAAGATAGAAAAAGTGAAGAAAAAAATAAACGAAGGTGAACTCGGATCGAGTGACGATCTTACGAGTTTACGTGCGATTCCACGATCTTACATACGATCCCACCCCAGATGCGATCATATACCGATCTTACACGATCTTAGCTAGTAAACACATAAAATCGTACGATCTTACGAGTTTACTCGCGATCTTGACAGCCTTGGTTACAATAATTTGAAACTAGAAACTTTTTTTCAAAAAAATGGCATGTATCGAGGAGATTGCAAAGGATGCAAAGTTTATTAAAATTGAAGATCAATTGCTAGTCTTAATCAGGAGACAAGTGGAGACTGAGTTGATGCTTAATGAGAAGTTTCGAGATATATGTGAGGAGGTGTCTAACTTTGTTAAAGAAAAGGAAGACGTGATACATGAGCTTTAAAGGTTAAGTGGTAACCATGTGGCGAAGGAAAATATTCGTTTGTTAAGACGTGGACAAAAGCGTGATTTGTATAAGATGACACGTCTCTAGATGAAGGTGAATGAATCTCATCTTATTGTTCGTGAGAAGCATACCTTTGTTAGTAAGATGAATTTAGGGACACTAGGTTAGGTTTTGGTTGGTATTTGGTTTGCGGTGGTTGACTTGTTTAGTCATTTTTGTGTATGTGATTATGGTTGTTACCATATTTTAAGGTTTAGAAATGATTTGTATTGTTTGTTATGCAGTTGATTAAGTAGTAGTCAAAGTAGTATTCTTTTTAAAAGTACCAAACTTGATCAAGTAGAAGGAAGTATAATCAAATATCCTTTGTTCGTCCCTAACCTGGGTCATTAGAACCCAAATTGACTTGTAAAAGTGAAAACTTATCGAAACATCAACATACAAAGTAGTCAATGCTGAAGAATAACACAAAACTATGCAATGTTGTATAAGTCGGTATTTAATGATATTATTTTATTGTCAATAACATACGAAAGAACAACATAAAACATAATAGAATAACAACATCATTCATTTAAAGTTTCTTTGTGGCTTCAACAAATTCCCTTTCTTCAAAGGAATGCATCTGAGTTTCTTTGATGTGTAGTATTAATTGTTGGCGCATCTCCATCTCGCGATGTTCAACTTCCCTAAAAAGTGATAGCTTTCTATGCACGCATACCTTTTTTAACCTTTAACTCGTCAAGAATTCCCCGCCTTTTTTCAAACTTTTGTCAACATCTATATAACATCCAATAGTTTTTTTGCTATTTGATTGTAGTTCGCAACCTCCCTTTCCATTTGCACAACCCACATAAGAGCATAAGTTTTTGTTTTAGATGACCACCCGTTTCTGAACCTTCAAGATCCATTTTTGAAGTTTCTATGCGTTTGGGTTTCATGTTTGTTTTGGAATATGAACCCGTTTCTAAACCTTCAAGATCCATTTTTTAAGTTTGTATGCTTTTGCGTTTCATTTTATTTTTAGAAGATGAAACTTGTGATCTAGCGTGTTAATTTATATAAGAGTTTGTGTTAAGGGTTATGACATTTCCCGTTCTAAAAAAAGGGTTATGATGTCTTATACCCGTGAACGGATATGTCGTTTAATTATCAATAGTTAATATGAAGAGTTACGGTATTTCGTGCGTCCCTAAACTTATTTTAATTAGTGCATATTTGGTTCCTAAGCTTAGTGTTCCCTACCATATAGTTTCCCGCTAATTCTACAAATTAATTGTGATGTATCGAGTCGTGTGACAAACAGTGAGATGCATTACAACTAATTATGACACTACACGTCTTGCATTTGGACCGTTAATTGCATTAAATTTTCTTTGTTGATATTTAAGGGGTGATACCCCCTATCTTTTGCATACCCAAAAACATTTTAAACTCAAAAAAACCTTCAAACCAAAATCCCAATAAACATAAAAAAATAGCTAACTTCCCACGACTAGATGAACTTGCGATAGCTGCTAATACTAGGGGGTTGTTTGATAGGATGTTGGTGTACTGTGATCGGGAAAATGCAAAAGATCTTGAGTTTGCAAATGGTCTCGACAAGTTATGGGCTGAGTTGCTTGAGCGTACAAACGAAAGGCAATTGTTTATAACTGAACTAAAGGGTTTGTGTCCATCAGTCAAGAGGTACAAGATTCTAGAGTGTCTAAACGAGGATCAAAGATAAGATCTTATTCAGTTGTTGGAGCTTAGGAAAGTGATTTTAAGAAAATATTGGCAGGTGTCAAGAAAGATTGCTTTGGTTGAGACAATCGGATCTCTGTAGAAGTCTTGTTTGTGTTGATCTTTTGCTAATGTATTATTAGATTTTGTGGTATGTCCAAAATCTATATTTTGAAAAAACAATCTTGTTAATATATTATGGTTGCATTTTTATTTGATGGGGGATGCTATACTTTGTGATGCTAAGGTTAGTATTAGACACATGGACCATAAAGAGTATATGTTGCCCCGTTGGTCCCTAAGGTTAGTATTAGACACATGAACCATAAAGAGTGTATGTTTCACCGTTGGTCCCTAAGGTTACTTTGATCTATTAACCTTTCCGGCCTTCCATATGTCTTCCAAAGGATGATGGTTTTAAGAGACTATACGTGTAATTAGAGTGCTAATTAATGAAAGTTACATAGAGCCTAGTGAATGCCAGCCGTCGTATCTTTCATATCTAATTAACCACTAATTTAAATTAGTTTTTGCTATTTAAGTGTTCTTACACAACATCATTTTCAAACCAAATACTCCACGATCTACAACAATAAAAAACAATGGCCAACTTCCCACGTCTACAGGAGCTTGCAGATGCTGGAAACTCAAACAATTTGAATGACGCAATGTCGGTCTATATTCAAAGGGAGATCAATGCAGATCTCCAATTTGCAGTTGGATTAAGACAACTGTGGGATGTGTTGTAAAATCGGGTTAATGAAATGAAGATGTTGTCATCCGAGTTGAATTTGTTGGGTGGTCCATTAGTAGTCCAATGTGCCGAGTATCTCAAGCAATTCTCCCAAACAAAAGTGCTTAGGATGTTGGAGCTAAGGAGGACGATAGCGGAAGTGAACATCCAAGTGCATAAAAAGATAGATTTTCTAACAGTTCTTAGGTTCTATTGATCAGCTTATGGATATTTGGGTTATCTTTTTTTTGTTTTTGTTTTTTATGTAGATGGGGATGAATGGATGATGATTAGGTTGGGTAAGTATGTTTTTAGATAGATGGTGATGATGGTTGAGTTTGAGTCATGCCCCAAATTCTATTTTGGTAGTGTACAACTATACATAATTTAAGCCGTTAGTGAATACATGGTAGTGTTTATGTACCTTGTTTGTCTTTTGATTTCACAATGATGTTGACACTTGTTTGGGTGTTTGGTCGATTCATTCCCATAAGTACATAAAATACCCTGTTTGACCATCGCAAGTCAAATTATTTGAATATGCGTAA
>BQNB010187564.1:0-12029 GCA_026074375.1 Tanacetum coccineum
TAAATCTAGTATTTTTGAAAAATAAAAGAAAAATTTTAGTGTTAATTTTTAGAAAAAGTTTATTTTTGATAAATCATTAAATCTTAGAAAATTCATAAAAAATTCATTGTTTCTTTAATTCTTGCTATTACATTTGTAGTATAATCAACAATTCAAAAGTCTTTTATCATTCTAAGCTCGAATCCGAATTATTCTTAAATTCTCAATTCACGATTTCGTTGGGACACGACCCGAGGAAAAGTACTTCCCGGATAAAAATATACAAATTGTGTTTTCTTTTGTGAGATTTTTACCTTATATTTCTCTTGTTTGAGAAGTATTTTGGAAAGAATTCTTACGGGATTAATACTATAAGTATATTAAATTTGTTTTTCTACCACGAATCAAGTACCTTCAGCATCTTTTAATTGAAGAGCTCTTCTCACACTCGTCTCAGTGACAATCACCTTCTTCCCGTCTACTAGGGCTTGTATCTGCACTTCCCCATTGACAGTTTTTCCCTTAGCAGTAGGCCAGAACTGATTAATGCATGAAGTATAGATGGTGGGATTCACCGTTAGCGTGTATCTGATAGAACTTGCATTTAAAAAATCAATAATTCCCTCAAACCTATCACTTTCTTCCGGTTTCTCCAAAAACACAATCAAATTGTGCGTTTCAGCAAACTTTAGGTTCGACATTATGTTGGGTTTTGATGATGAATGATAAAATTGAGTTAGGGTTTATGATTAGAGAGTATAGCAAAGTGTAAAATCGATCAAATGAGTGATTGAAACCTTTACTCAAAGTATGTATGAAATCACCCTCAACAACATTAACTTGAACTGGCAGTCTTAAGTTGTGCCTAGCAGTATTAACTTAGAACCATCAGTAGTAAGTAACCCAACAGTAGTAAGTTATGCCTGTCAGCATTAACTTTTACCAACAATAGTAAGTTTATGCTTGGCAGCATTAACTTTGGGTTACCAGCCTTAACTTCAATTCCATTCTAAATAGCTTTTCCATCATCAAATTAGCATTGTAGCACACCAAACTCTTTGTCTGTTTTTGATTTCTCTCATTTCTTTTTTACTCACAATTCTCTCTTTCTGTTTTTGATTAACTCTCTTTCTGTTTTTCAACTCACTTAATTCTCTCAATTCTTTTAGCTCACTATATCACTCTATCTGTTTTTATTTCACACATCTCTCTTTCTATTGTTCAGCTCACTATATCTCTCAATTCTTTTTCTCACTTAATCATGATGTCTGTTTTTATGTCACACAACTCTCTTTCTGTTTTTATGCTCACTAATTCTCTCCTTTCTTTTAGCTCACAAAGTCACTCTTTTTATTTTTAGTTCTCACTTATTTTCTCAATTATCACATAATTAATTATACTTAACAGTATTAAGTATAACTAGCAGTACTAATTATACTTAACAGCAGAAACTTGAAGTTACCTACACTAACTCAAATTTCCATCCTTAGCAGCTTTTGCATTCCTTTTTAATCATCATTTGTGTATAATCCGCTGCATATGAACACAATTAACCTTCCCTTAATCAATACTTCAGAGGTTAAGCATTCCAATACTTGAAATCAGATATTCAAATCTGCAAACATCAAATGCTTTTGTGAGCAAATCTGAAACATTCTGATCTGTGTGAATCTTGATCATCTAAATAAGCTTCTTCTCATTAGAATCTCTGATAAAGTGATGCCTAATCTCAGTGTGCTTTGTCTTTGAGTGGAAAATAGGGTTCTTCACTATGCAAATAGTACTCTTATTATCAATATGAATCTTAGTCTGCATAAAGTTATATCCATAATCCAGCAATTGATTTTAGATCCAAAGCACCTGTCCACAGCAATTGGAAGCAGCTATATACTCAGCTTCAGTTGTGGAATTAGCAACTACAGTCTGCTTCTTGCATTGACATGAAATCAATCTACACCCTAGGAATTGACAACCTCCTGTTGTGGACTTTCTATCTAAGCTTGCTCTTGCATAGTCACTATCAGTTTATGCCACCAAATCAAAAGGTGAATCCTTAGGATACCAAATGCCCAATTTAGGTTGACCTTTTAAGTATCTAAAGATCCTTTTCACAACATGAAGATGTGAATTTTTAGGATTAACTTAGAATCTTGCACAAGCACATACTGCAAACATAATATCAGGCCTTGAAGAAGTTAGATACACCAATGATCCAATCATGGATCTATACAAGTGTTCATCTACATCTTCACCATCTGCATCTTTAAGCAAAGGCTTATGGGTTTCCATGGGTGTGCTTGCTGTCTTTACATTACTAAAGCCAAATTTATTCAAAATCTCAGTCACATACTTATCTTGGCTTATAAAAATCCCATCTTCCTTCTGCTTCACTTGTAGGCCTAGGAAGAATGTGAGTTCACCCATAGAACTTATTTAAAACTTCTTATGCATTATTTTCTCAAAATCAGTGCATAATGACTTCTTTGTAGAGCCAAAAATGATATCATCTATATATACTTGAACTAACAGAATATCACCTTTGTCTCTTCTGATAAAGAAAGTCTTGTCTATCTTTTCTCTCTGAAACACATTGTCCAACAAATAAGTTGACAAGGTTTCATACCAAGCTCTAGGAGCTTGATGCAAACCATAAAGAGCCTTTTCTACCTTGTAAACTCTGTCAGGGAAGTCTGGATCTTAAAATCCTGGTGGTTGACAAACATAGACTTCCTCTTCAATCTCACCATATAGAAAAGCACTCTTGACATCCATCTGATACACCACAAAGTCTTTAAATGAGGTATAGGCTAAGAATAGCCTAATTGCTTCAATTCTAGCAACAAGAGAAAAAACCTCATCATAATCAATTCCTTCCTCTTGTGTGTATCCTTGTGCAACCAATCTTGCTTTATTCTTAATCATAATGCCTCTTTCATCTTTCTTGTTTCTGTACACCTATTTAGTACTAATGGCCCTTTTGCCATTAGGTAAATCCACCAAAGTCCAAACCTGTTGTAACTTGAACTGCAGAAGCTCCTCTTGCATAGCTTCTATCCAGCTTGGATCTTTTATTGCTTGAATTACCTTCTTGGGCTCTTCTTGTGATAAGAAACATGCAAACAAACAAGTCTGAAGTCTTTATGGTTGGTCCTCTACTGCACTGAACTAAACATAGCTTGTTCAGTCACACTCTTTGTCATTCGCCTGGTTTTAGGTGTTGAATATATGTCTCCAATGATTTGTTCAACTGGATGATCTCTGTGAATTCTGGAAGTTGGAATAGGACTGACAGGGATATGTATATCCAAATTGTTATGTCAGCCTCTGCACCAACATCTTCATCATCATCTGAATAAACAATATCTTTCAATTCAGGCATATTTAGATCATTTGGAAGTTAAATGCTTGTTTTTGGATCAACATCATTAACTTCTGAGCCAACAGCATTAACAGTTGAACTCATCACATGAACATTGTTGTGTTGTTTCCATCCTTTTTCTATTTTAGATAGTATATTTTTTAGTTCTAGTACTTCATTCTCTAATCTATTTTTAATTATTTTTTAGTGATTTATTTTTAGCCATGACTTTTAGACCTATTTTGCATAGTCGATTATATTCATTATCTAAGTCTTTTTCATCTAACGATGATTGGTCATCACTAAAGAATTCGGTTTCGGAAAGTACCTGACAAAAGCCTTTTAATACATATAAATATATAATAAATATATATAAATATACAATAAATATGATAATATCAATAATAGTAGTATAGTATTACCGGAAGTATCGGTCTCTCACTTCGTTACCCACAAAGTTCAAAACCGGACCCGGGTCGTTCTTCCCGTCGAGGCGTGAATTTGAAAATCGAGTGTCGGTTTAGGAAATATGCTTGAATAATAACAAATTAGGGTTTGGGATTCTAAATATACTAATAACATGTAAAAACGAATAAAGGAAAACCCTAAAACAAAAGCAATCTAAGTTAAAACCTAAAACGGGAACGTAAAAACGCGACTTAAAAAAAAACTAAATTATCAAAATTTAAACCTAAAATGATTTTTTAACTTTTTATAAATCCTAAGTTAATAAAATGTAAGAATAAAGAAAACTAGACCAAAAACGAAAGTGTTTTGAGCTTAAAAACACGAAAAACGAAAACGGGATCGAAACCCGTTCTTTAAAAAACCAAATTGTAAAATTTTAACCCTACAAATGCAAATTTATTTTTCCTAGGTCCTAAATGATAAAAGAAAATTTTGAAAAAAAAGAATTATACTTTTTTGACTTTTATTTTATTTATTATGATTTAAAAACAGATTTAATAAGAAAAATTAATTAAAAATACTAAATGAAATAGGAAAATTCTGAAAAATTAAGGGAAAGTACTTTACACTATGCTAAATCTAAGAAAAATACAAACTATGAAAAAGCAAGTTTTTACAAAACTTAAAAATAAGCCTGAAACTAGCTAAAAATGGTGACAGTTTTGTTTTTTAGCACTAAGACTTAATTGAGCTAACTTTTTGGCCTAATAATTACTTAACAGGCAAAATGGAAAGACAAACAAGCTCAAACAAATATCTAGCTACACCTATTAAGCACTTATGAACATAAATAAGCCAAGAAATTAAGCTAGAAAATAATGAAAAGCAAATAAGGATTTGGCAAATATTGCTAACCAAACGAACCCAATAGGCACCTTTGGGTTTAATTTTAAGCAAGTAAAAAGAACCTAATGGAAAAATGACTTATAAATTCTTAGAGCTTATCCTAAGGACTTCAATAATCAACAAATAAAAAAGAATTTGAAATTCATATAAGCCATTAAAAAGCTAAATGAAAAAGGCTTCTACACTCAGAATCTGCTGAATTTTTAGTTTTATAAAGACAAAAACCAAAACTGCAGGCCTAGATTCAGATATATAAAAGACTTTTAAAAATAATTTAAGCTCAAATAGATTGAGATTATGTCTCAATGAGTTTGTGCTTTAATTTACAAAACCTAAAAACTACTATAGTTCATCTGAATTTGAGCTTAAAAAGATGGCTTTCAAACATTGAAAAATACACTTTTACATAATAACTAAAACCATAGGGCAATAGCACATTTATTTTAACTTAATTTCACTGCATCTAGGACTTTTATCAAGCAAGAAAACAATACCAAAAAGGCATTAAGCAAATAAGCTGAAAATCTATACCCTATTACCACAGATTCAAGCCATGACTAGTTAAAACCTTAAAACTGATTTTTAAACCTTAACAACCTTTTAAATAAGACTTAATCTCTTAAAATGAACTTGTTAAAAGTGGCTTAGTGACCTAAAGAGTTTTACAACTCTTTCTGACCCGTTTTGAACTCTATGCCAAACACCCCTTTAAGTTCTAAAAATGACTTAATAAGCTAAAACAGATATAAAAAAACATTAAATATTAAAACAGATTAAGCATAAGAAATTTTAAAGACATTTAAGCAATAACTTCTAAAAAATAAGCACTTAACAATATACTAAACCTAAAATGCATATTTTTTGGCTTTTTTCAAACAGATTTAATGAAAACTTAATAAAAACTCATAACAAATTCTGAAAAGCATTCTAACATAACTAATAAGCAAACTAAAGGCATAATAAGCATTAATAATAAAGCAATAAGCAGTAAATAAGCAAAACTTGAAAATGAGCTTAAAATAAGAAAAATGAGAGACAGGGAAAAGTACCTTGCCTTTTGCTTAAACAAGGGCTTAAATGGGCTATTTCAGCTTCCCTAAAGCTCTATCCTACCCAGCTTATCAAAATAAGCACTACCATTCACCCTATAAGCTCTTCCTGTTTTAGCTTATCTTCCTTTAGCTTAATATATCCTTTTTAGTGATTTTTGAGAGTGAGTAATAAAGCTTACTCGGTTAAGCTGTATGTAAGCTTAAATGAGTAAGATTTAGCCTAAGAACAAAGAGAGCTTATTGAGAGTATTAAGAACAATTTCAAGCAGTTTTAAGAAATCTTGCATAAACGTAAAAACACCATTAAAAAGTAAACTAAAATTTCATTAACAAGAAAATGTTTACAAGACTTTTGAAAAGTAAATTACAATAAGACATAAAAACATTAAAAATAAAATTAAAAACTAAACTACTCCTCGTTGTTTTGCTACTTCTGTCTTCTTTCTCTTTTATAAGCTGCCTCTTCTCTTCATAGTGTGCTTGTTGTGTTTTTGCCGTGAGAGGAAACCAAAACACATCTTGGCCCTTTATCTTGAGTAGTGCCTAAGTTCTTCAATCTTGTCCCTTGATTCGTATAGCCAATGGGGTGGGTTGGGATTGCCAAAGTGGCATTGAATTGTTGTGAGGTGGGGGGGGGGAAGGAGTGGGATAGTGATGGTTTGTCTGGTTATGGCAGGTAATGGATGTTGGCGAGAAAAGTGGGGGAGATGTACAGTACTATGAGCAGGGTGAGATTTGGGAGTTTGGCAAATTTGACCCTTGAAAGTGTATTATGGGTTTGCAATACACGTCCTTGTTTTGTTCATCTTTGGTCCTTGGAGTTATGTGAGGGTTTGCACCGTTAGTCCTTCAGGGACTAACGGTGTAAAGGGTAAAAGGTATTATTGGTTAACGACTGTTAGGGGGATATAAGGGTTGGGCCAGGTTTCATATATGTTGGGCCCGTTTGATTTATTTTAATAAAAAGGGATTGAGCTAGTTTTAACTTTGGACTTTTTGATAGTATATAAATACTATTGGGCTGACCCGACCCATTATCTCGGGTACGGGTTGGCCCATTTTATCATGATAGGGTTCTGGGTTTGTTTTTCCATGCTCTTTCCAATGCAGTATCTCAGGGTTGACTTTGACTTCGTCTTGACTTCATTAAATGCACAAACGTTGTCGAGTCGATCCTGAAATATTCGTTTTAGCTCCGTTTTAAATCCTTTTGTACCTTTGGCTTCGGTTTTTTGCGCTCTTTTCAAACCCGTGCTTGGTTTTGTTCGGTTTGGCTTCGTTTTTTATCCTTTAGTGAATATCCGATACATGCACAGTACAAACACAAAACAAGCATATTTATGGCATTTTTTGTGCGTTTTTGGTCGTTTAGGATCATTTTATTAAGATAAAGGTATGTGTATTTACACACATACCAGTGTGGTTCGAACCTAACCAAAAAGTTTTCACTTTTTGTGGATTTAAAACCATAAAGGTTTCATTTTTATAACTCTATTATCTAAGTCTTAGTTAGTTTTACAAGAAAAACTTTAAAAAACATCAAAAACTTTAATCTTATTTAAGGTTTTTGATTCGAAAGTCTTTTTGTGTCCAAAATCTTGATCTAAAAATTTTTGTGTTAAAAACCATAAAGTTTGTGTTTTTAAAGTTCTAGTAGTCTCGGAATAGTAAGTTGTACAAGAAAAATCAAGTAAAAACGTCAAAAAGTAAGTCTTTAAGTGTTTTGAAAAAGTTGAGTTTCGAAATCCAATATGCGAATTATACTTGTTACTTGTAGGCGAATTATACAGGCGAAGTATACGGTTTTTGCTTAGGCGAATTATACGTTTATGCTTAGGCGAATTATACGTTTTAGCTTAGGCTAATTATACATTTCAGGCGAATTATACCATCTTCTTTCAGGCGAAATATACCTATTAGGCGAATTATACCTGTCTATTAGGTGAATTATACATATTTCGTAATTGGGTGATTTATACACTTTGCTTAGGAGAGGTATACCATTTGCTTGAGAGAAGTATACCTTTTTCTTAGGAGAAGTATACCATTTGCTTAGGAGAAGTATACCATTTGCTTGGGTGAATTATACCATTTGCTTGGGTGAATTATACCATTTGCTTAAGAGAAGTATACTGATGTGCTGTCGTGTAGAGTCAATTATTTGATTATCAAGTTTAACATTTATATTTAGCCGACAGACCTAAAATAACACTTTAACGGGCAGTGTACCCGATCAAGATGGAGTTTCACGGTAAGTAGGGTGTTGAACACTAAGAGTGAAACATTAATCCTATATTCTATCAGTATTTTAATTACACTATTTACTGGTTAAACCTATGTTATATACGTTGCCTAATGATATGAGGGTTTTCAGCTTGAGAGACTGGCACAGGTTTGGTGGTGACAAATATCAATTAGGCCAAATGGCTACTTTTGAGCTAGAATTTAGAAAAATTAAGCAAAAGGTAAAAGATAAAAGGCACAAACAGATGGATTTTAGAGGCAAATAAGCACCTAGGAACAAGATTTAAGCATTTTAAACACCAAAAAAGAAATGAAAAAGAAAAAAAGAAAAGGGCTATTTTACACAGCATTCACTGATTTTTTAGTTTATGTAAAAGACAAAAGGCTAAAATTCATGCCTAGTTTTAAGGTAGAAAAATAAGTTAAAATGATGAAATAAGCAAAAACAGATGAAAACTAGACTACAACTTACTTCTATAAGCAATTTCAATAGCTAAGATAAAATTTAACCTAACTGCATGTTGTTTTGAAAATTGACTTTTAAAAACAAACTATGCTTGACAGATTTTGGGATCTAACAACAAACACAAGAGAAGGCCTTAAATACTAGAATGCTAATCATATTTAGACATGAAAAACTCAAAAATGGACATGAAAACATTACTAAATAAGATTGATTGAAACAGACAGATAAAAAAAAGGGTACAAGTTCACAGATGAAAACTTTAATCCTAACTTTTACTTTTAACACAAAAACAAACTTGAGAGCTGAATTTTTAACATTACTTAGGGCTAAACTAGGTTACTTCAAGTGTCAAAACCCATTGTGACCCGTTTTGACCCACTGACTGGCTTATTCCAAACACCCCCTTAAATATCTTAAAACCAGTTTTAACCTTGAAAAACTAAAATAAAAAAAACCAAAGTGTAAAACTAGATGTTTATTAGTTTACTTAAATGGTTTTAAGCATTTTTGAGACAGTAATAAGCATTAGGAACAAGCAACTCAAATAAGCAGTTCAAGTATTTAAGACAGAATTTCAATAACATAAAAACTCAAATTTTCATTCAAAAATAAACTGATTACAAGGCTTAAAGTTAAAATGACAAGATTAAAAGACATAAATAAAAAACATTAACAATTAAACTACCCACTCATCCCTTATCTAGTTATCATTGTTTTTTGTCTTCTCTTCTTTATATAGCTGGAAGTCTTCAAGCTTTGTGTTTGTTGTGTTTGTTGAGTGAGAGAGTTCAAACCATCATCCTTGGCCTTTTAATATTTCTTGGTCCCCAATCCTTTCAATCCATACCCTTGATTTCGTTTAACCAGTAAGACTCTAAGGGATTGCCAAGGTATACATAAGCCATGTGGGGGTGGGGTTTGTGAGAGTGATGGGTTTGTTTGGGTGTTGGTTTTTTGTCGTGGTGTTGCAGAGGGAGTGAGAGAGACAGTGAACAGTGTGGGGCAAGGGTTTGGCGGGAAACGTAGGGTTGTTCTGTTTGTATCTGTTTCAGGGGTGAAGTTTGTGGTATTGGCAACCTTGGCCCCTCATAGTGTGTAATGATATTGCAAGGTTAGTCCTTGTATCCTCCATAGATGGTCCTTGAAGTTTTGTGAGTGTTACACCGTTAGTCCTTTTGGACTAACAATGTTAGTCCTTGAAGGACTAACGGTGTAAGTATAAAAGGGTTGGGATTAACGAGTGTTGGATTGGGCTATTTGGTTAAGCAACTTGGGCCTGAGTTAAATTAAAAAGTGAAATGGGCTCGGTTAAGTTAATAAAAGGGATTGGGCTTTTAATAAATGGACTAAGGGCTTAAAGGTTTAAAAGGGTTATGCTTAAATATAGTGGGCTGACTAGGCCCACTAAAATGGGTACGGGTCGGCCCATTTTTTCATGGATTCTTGAACACAAAAATCACCAACTTGAAAAAAAATATTTTTCCTTCTTGATTCTTGGGGTATTTGGCCGAACAATCACAAAAGGGGAAGAAAAAGTGTTTTAGGGTTATATTTGTTTGGTATTTATAGATTCGTAATTAGAGTCCTAATGCAATTGGGTTTTATTTCTTTTTTTTCTTTTTATCCCTAAACCGGCCGAACTATGGCCCCTTTTATTTTGTATTTTATTTTTTTAATTAACTAATTACTTGTATTACCTAAATTTTTAATAATAACCTAAGCTTATTTGCGCATACCTTTTTGCGTAAACGCACTTTACTAAACCTTTAAAAATTAATAACTTTTCATTTTTATTAAACCTAACTTTTTAAAAATAGAAATTTCATTTCTTTCTTATTCTAATCACTAACACCTATTCATTCCTAATTTTACTAACACATAAATACGTATACGTAAAAATACTTCCACGATAAATCACTAAAACGCTCAAACCACAAAAATCATTTCCTTGTCACCAAAAGTGAATGAAATGAATTTAACCAATCTCACCACCATTCCAATCTCATTGAGATGATCACACTCAATAGATTGACAACCAATTTCCCACATAATCTACATAAACGCATATAAACACCTATTAACATAAATAACACATAACACATACATTGAAATAGATACATAAGTCAACACTAATAGTTTGACTAACCTGCTCAAGTCATGGTTGTCACACCAAGTTTAAAACGAAATCACCGTTAAATATCAATTAGGATGCTAACACTACTCATATTTGCAACTTGTGAACTTTTCACCCCCGAAATTTATTATATCTTAGGTGAATGTGCCATTTTAAATTTCAACCATGGATCAATGTGTTGCAAAATTCTATGCTTCACGTTCCACCCGAGAATAATGAGTTTGAAGGCGAGATCATCCCATGTAGCGACTTTCGTCTCGGCACATCCCAACCTTGCGGATAAGTGACTAGGCTTTTGACACCCCACAGAGACTAGTATCGGGACTTACGGACCTTCGGTTTCAAGAACTCTTAGGTTTCCCGTATATACATAGCTTATTTAAAAAAAACTTAAAATAAAATAGTCTTAGTTCAAAAGCATATTTAAATTTAAGAAAAAGAGATTTTCCTTATATTTATTAATTCACGTTTACTACACTTAATACAATTATTCATTCTTAAGGAAATCCTCGACATTTTAGAAGGCTGCAACATCGGTTGTGAGCCGGCAAGAGGTAGTAAACTTTTATCAGCCCACAGTTTATAATTATTACTCATCATTCTTTTTACATTTTTCATCATTTTTCATCATTTTTTTTTCATTTTTATTTTACACTTCATTTCACGATATATAAAGAAGACTTCTTTTTGGAAAATTTAAATATAAATTTGAACTAAGACTAAAATTATTGCTATCGACTACATCTAAAAAATTGTTGATTTAAGTTTAATTTCCAAAAATAGCACGTATTATTAGTCCGTTTAGGAGCTTATGGGAGAAAAAGCCACAAATTACACACATGAGCTCTTAAGATTTCCAAATAATCCTTGTTTAGCATCCAACTCATACTTAACTCTATCATTTTTCGTTCTTCGCGAAGATCCGCGAATGCTTAGTCTAAAAGTTAAGGAACAAGCTAGAGCTCAACACGCTCGATCGAGTCAAAATTTACTCTTATTCTACCCAGCAAGAAAGTCAAAATTGCGACAAAACACTTATTTTATTTTTGAATTTTTTTAATTTTTTTAATTTTTTTTGAAATTTTGGTGTTAAAAACGGGATTACGTGAAAACAACGACTGCAGGCACAATCAAATCAATAGATCCCCTTCCATACTAGAATTAAACATTGTCCTTAATGTTTTAAGAAGGGTCTCTACGGAAATCCTAAGCCGTTTATGAATTATGCTAAAGATAAACGTTAGTCGATAAGATTAAGATATCGGATTTCCTAAATGAAGCTGAGGATTTAAAGCTCGAGTGAACGAAGGACAAAAAATACGAGCACGAGAGGCTTCAAAATCCGGGCAATCCTCGACAATAAACCACAAAACACAAAACACAGAATATGGAAGAGGCGAGCCTCATCACAACACACAACACTTATTAGCAAAAATAAATAAGATAGAATGGATAAGCATGGGTTACCAACCATGAAGCGCT
>BQNB010187565.1:0-12029 GCA_026074375.1 Tanacetum coccineum
CTTTGTAATGTTTCTTCTAGCTTCTTGCTAGTCTTTTAATAAATCATTGCCGTTCAAAAAAAAACCAAAAAACTCATATTTTAATTAATTAGTATTAAATATGAGATCAACTTGAATAGCATTTAGGACGTCTCCATCATTAGGTTTTAATTTAAAACTTACTATATTAATAAAAACTGTAATTAGATGACCAAAATACAGTTCACACTATAATTAGTTTACTATATTTTCAGCACTCATGATGTTATATATGCTCAACACATTCATTATACACGCAATCACAACACAAAAATCATTATTTTTATTGTCATAAAATGTATTTTCTAAGCAAGACTAGTATTATATTTTGTTCATTGGGATGTGTTAAGGAGAACATATGATTAACGAGTTAATAGTTAATTGAACTAGATTAGTGGTGAAAAGGTATTGAAGTGTGCGTTGTGTAACGAACAAATAATTGGTGGTATCCATGCACAAAATCCAATCGAGCTGTTTCGCCATATTTGTGGGATCATCTCATGAGTTGTCAACCCTACAATCCATAAAAAAAAAATTAATACAGTATGACAAAAAAGAATCAAATTGATCTTTGAAAAAAAAGTCAAGTTTAGATAACTCATTTCGAAGAAAAGCGAGAAGTGGAATTGAAGAGATGCAACTTAACTCTTTGGCTGACATTTCTCGGATGACTACTCTCGTGTCTTACGAAGATCGTTACGTTTGGACATTAGAAAGTGATGGGGTCTTTTCGGTGGCTTCAATTCGAAAAGAGATTGATGGGAATCGGTTTCAGGATGTTAGTTTGCCGACTAGGTGGGTTAAATCCGTGCCAATCAAGGTGAATATCATAGCTTGGAAAGTCAAATCTAACGCGCTCCCAACGCGTTTTAATATCTCTCGTCGTGGAATGGATATTGATTCGATTGTTTGTCCCATTTGTAATGCCGTTGTGGAATCGACAAACCATATTTTCTTTCAATGCGTTGTTGTGAGACAGATTATTGCGTAAGAATATCTTTTGGTGGAATATCACTATTCCCCCGTGGGGAGGGCCCCCCAAAAGTTCCCCCCCACCATCACAGACTATTCGGATGTGAATTCTTACGAGGAATGGCGAGTTTGGTTGGTTTCTATTCGGATTCAATCCAAACTCAAAGGCGTTCTTGAGGGTGTATACTATGGTTTGTGGTGGTATATGTGGAACTTTCGCAACAAGCTTCTGTTTGATAAGAAGATCCCTGAAAAGGCGCTGATATTTGATAATTTAGTTTCTAATTTTTTTTATTGGTGTAAATTCAGATGTAAAGCGTCGTTTAAGTGGGACGATTGGCTTAAGAACCCTTATATTGTTCTTGTTTGATCTAGCTCCTTGCTAGTGTTTTAATAAATCGCCGTTCAAAAAAAAATAAACATGCATTTTCTCAAAGTACACGTATCCGAAATATTACTCGTATGATACGTAGGTTAACTTTCATTTTTTACCAATATGATAATGATACTATGTGTGACCGTTAAACCGGCTAAAAAGTGGTTTTTTGAGCAAAAGTTAACCTGTATTCAATGATATAAAGCTTCTATCTTTTACTTGGATTTCTACTAGAACTAATACATCGTCACTTACTTGGATATAACCTGTATCGCTGTTCAAAAGTAAACAAAACAAGAAATGGAAAAACTGATCAAATAAAAACATAATAAAAGAATTTAACCTACGATTCGAATATTAAATAAGCAGAATGCACAGATATCTAATATATGAGAATCTCATACGCTACGTATCTGCATGTATGCATTTATTTGTTAATGGAATATTCTAGGTGTATATATTAAAACTAGCTACACTACGAGAAAAAGTAGAACAGGTGACCAAGTTTTCCCGGGCGACATTTGTCGTCCGGGAAACGTCACTAAACTACAAAAGTCCGTTCGATGTGACACCAATTTTGATAGACTTTTTAGTCAAAGTTTGAATAGAGTTTCCCGGGCGACATGTCGCCCGGGATAACTTGGTTAAAATTTGACCAAAAAACTCAACGAAAATCTTGGCGGCATTTTTTCCCGCTCACTTTCCCGGGCGACAAAGTTTTATAAAAAAATTTAAATCACTTGAATGTTTAATAGTGGTAATTAGTGTTAATTAACGTTTGTTATCTTTTCTCGGACGACATGTCGCCCTAGAAACTTTTTTATTAAAATTAAAAAAAAATTAACGAAACTCCTGGCGGTAATTTTTCGCGCTCACATTTCTCGGGCGACATGTCGCCCGGGATTGTGAATTTTATTAAAAAATTTAATTATGCTTTTAAATCATTATTATTTATAAAATATATTTTATAATTATATATTTTATAAATAATAATTTATAAAGATACTTATAAAATATTTTATTATTATTTAAAATATATAAATACTAAAAAAAACATTTCTGTTTCTTGTGTGAGTTTTAAAATATGCGTTTAACATATAACTATATAAAAACTATATAAAAAAACACTCTGTTTTCTCGGTTCGGTTAGAGTATGCACTACCCTTCTATAGTTGAACATGATATACCGTATACTTTTTCAAGATGCACATTCGTCAAGTAACACAAAAACAAACATTCATTTAGTTAAATATTATACATACCACTTGTAGTAATACAAGCGACTTACAAACAGACACTTGAACATATTAGAACGATAATCATACGAGACTTACAAACCGACGCTTAAAGCATACGAATTACATTCTAAATGACAAACTACTCCAAATCAAGTTTTCCCATGTTATTGTAAACCTCGTGAAATAGTGCGGCTGAATTAACTGTGTGTTGTTCCGGATGCATATACATATCCATGAAAGAATTTATTTTTGATAAAAACAACAACTATAATAACTTGTACCAATATATAAAGAAAAAGTGTAGCTTTTACGCGATGTTACTTGGTTATAATAGATACAATTATCCCTAAACCCTAATGGAGATTTCTGGCGGCTTTCTTTTCAATCCTTAAAATCAGTCCGATCTACTATCTTCCATATGTCATAATCCTGCTAAGGCCCTGCTATTCGAGTAGTATCACTGTGTGATCGATCTCATAACGAAGTTTCTTACAGGATGATTGCTTTGGAACCATAGGGTTCGGTTTGAATTTTTAGGGTTTTCTTTTATCCTCGCCTCGGATCGCTTTTTCTTTTCTGTGTTCTTTCATTATGGGTGTCAACTCTCGTTCTTCTTTTAACACAAAGGAGGATCAAACTCAGAAGATCTCCAAATCGGTTTTCGTCACGAATTTCCCTGACCACTTTTCTGCTAGGGACTTATGGAACATGTGCGTGACATATGGAAATGTCATAGATGTTTTCATCCCCTTTAAGAGATCAAAATCAGGTAAACGATTCGCTTTTGCTCGTTTTATTCGGGTGGCTAATTTAGAACGATTGATTGAAAATTTATGTACTATTTGGAATGGGAGATTACTCCTACATGCCAATGTTGCGAGGTTTCAAATGGTTCCTATTAACAATGCTTCTCAGCCTAAAAACAATGACTCTCAACCTCATAAGAATCATGTCGATTCTGTTAAGAATTTGGGAGCAGTTAAAGTCTCCTTTGCGGATGTTTTGAATTCAGGAAGAATATATCCTAGTAAAATTGATGTTACTTCTCCAACCATTGTCCTTGATGATGCGTGTCTTATGGAACGTGATTTCTCTAGTTCTTTGATGGGGAAAATCAAAGACATCAATGCAATGTCAAACCTATACTTAATCCTTGCCAATGAGGATTTTGATAATGTTAAAATTACTCACTTGGGTGGTATGTGGGTCCTTTTGGAAATGGATTCCATAATAGTTAAAGACAAAATTCTTAAACATGTTGGTGTTGGTTCGTGGTTCAATGAGTTACAACCTGCTTGTAATTCGTTTGTGTGTTATGAACGAATTACTTGGATCTCCATTGAAGGGTTACCTATTACATCGTTTACTCGTTATACATTTGCTAAAATTGTCTCTTCTTGTGGTGAACTTGCTGATGTGGATGAACCTGAAAGTAACATTTTGTCTTACAAGAGGTCGTGTGTGAAAGTTAAATCAAATGTGACTATTAATGATAAGGTTAAAATCATTGTGAAAGGAAAAATCTTTTGGATACGTGTTAAAGAGCTTGAAACATGGTCTCCAAAATTCAAAAAAGCGAACGATGATGACTGATGAAGAAAAGGAGAATAAAAGTGAAAACATAGAGAATGATTTCGAGTTAGATAATGACAATGAATTAGACCACGTTTCTGAATCTAGTTGCATGCATGAATATGAGAATGCTCTTGTATATAAAAATGTTTCAAGAGGTACTAATCATTCTAACAAATCGAATGACCCTTTTAGAATATATAATATCTTGAAAAGACACAGTGATAAGGTGGCTTCGGCTAGTTCAGATCCTCAATTCCCTCCAGGTTACACACCTGCTGATGTTGATGAAAATTTCATGGACGTTAACTCATAAAGGGCTCCTCAGCCTAAGGATGATTTGGTTGACAAAAATAAAGACGTTACTACTGCTACTAGTGGGTATAATGATGTTTTGAAACATAAATCAAGAGGTTATCTTTTGGATGTGATGGACGAGTTGATTAAGGTAGGGAAAACTATGGGCTACAACATGGAAGGATGCATGAAGAATATTCAAGCTATTATTGGCTCACAAAGAGATTACCATGTTTTTAGATGAATTTCTTGTCCTTAAATATTCAAGGCCTTGGCCAAAAGGCTAAGAAAATGGTGGATTCAGGAGTTGAATACTAAGCATCGTTTTAGTCTAGTAGCTTTACAAGAAACTAAGTTGGATAGAACCAAGTTGGATAGAATGTATCTTTTTTCTAACAAGGCGCTTTGGGGGAACTTATCTATTGATTATGTCTTTAGTCCATCCGTTGGTTTTTCTGGAGGCATCTTATGTGTATGGGATCCGAATTTATTTATCAAAGATAGTTCTACAATTTCTGAGTATTTTGTGGCCATAAGGGGTACATGGGTTGCATCGCCTACTAAGATTCTTATCATTTTTGTTTATGCCTCACAGGAGCTAACAGAAAAAGGAGTTTTATAGGACTTTCATCGTCATATGATTGATTCTTGGGATGGTGAGTTTGTGCTTTTGGGAGATTTCAATGAAGTTCATACGGAACATGAAAGATATGGTACCATATTTAACTTACAGGGTCCTAATGGTTTTAATAATTTCATTACTATGACGGGTTTGGTTGATCTTCATTTAGAAGGCTATTCTTATACTTGGACACATAAGACAACTTCTAAAATGAGTAAATTGGATAGGTTTCTTATCACGGAAGGCTTATTGACGATGTTTTCATCCTTATCGGCTCTATGTCTTGATAAGCATTTATCCGATCATCGTCCTATCTTAATGCGTGAGATGAATTTGGACTATAGGCCTACTCCGTTCTGGTTATTTCATTCTTGGTTTAACAATAAATGTTTTGAAATGGTGGAGGATTCTTGGAAGAAGTTGGTTTTTATAGAGGCGAATAGTATCATTTCTTTAAAGAAAAAACTTCAAGCTCTAAATACTTTGATCAAACAATGGATTAAAGAGGATAAGCTTCATTTGAGTTCGGCTAAAGAGTTTATCCAGAATCATCTTTCTAATTTGGAAAATCGCTTGACCAAGGAAGTTGTAATGATGGGCTTGTTAATGAAAGATCTAATCTGTTAAAAGAGCTCTAGGACCTTAATTTGTGTGCTTCGTTAGATATGATTCAAAAAGCTAAAATTCGTTGGGCTATTAAAGGAAATGAAAACACTAAATACTTTCATAGAATCATAAATAAGAAACGCTCTCAAATTGCTATACGTGGGGTTCTAGTTGATGGCGATTGGATTGTTGAACCTTCTAATGTTAATTTGAATCATTTTTCTAATAGATTTGCTGATCCTACCTCGCCAAGACTCATCCTTGAATCTCAGTTTCCTAATACCTTGTATTTGGATCAACAAGCTGATCATGAAAGAGAGGTGTCATATGACGAGATCAAGAAAGCGGTTTGGGATAATGGCATTAATAAATCTCCTGGTCCTGATGGTTTTACCTTCAAATTCTTTCGTAGGTTTTCGAATATCATTGACAAAGATGTGGTGGCTGCTGTATCCCAATTCTTCTCTTCATGTATTTTTCCTCCAGGGTGTAATTCATCGTTTATTGCCTTAATCCCTAAGACTCAAAAAGCCAAGGTGGTCAAAGACTTTCGTCCTATTAGTTTAATAGGCAGTGTGTACAAAATTATTGCTAAAATCTTAGCTAACTGTTTGAGAAATGTTATTTCGAGCCTTATTAGTGAAGTCCAAGTGGCCTTTGTCTCCAATCGGCAAATCCTTGATGTCCCTTTTATTCTTAGCGAGCTTCTTTCGTGGTGCAAACATAAAAAATATACAGCCATGGTTTTTAAGGTAGATTTTGAAAAGGCGTTTGATTCGGTGAGATGGGATTATCTAGATGATATGTTGAATAAGTTCGGCTTTGGAGTTAAATGGCGCGGCTGGATACAAGGATGTCTTAATACTGCCATAGGATCTATTCTTGTTAATCGTAGCCCGACTTTCAAATTTGAATTTCATAAAGGCTTGAAGCAGAGGGATCTCTTATCTCCTTTTCTTTCTATTTTGATTATGGAAAGCTTGCATTTCTCATTTAAATATGTGGTGAATGCAAGTCTTTACAAGGGTATTCCTATTGACGACACTTTGATCTTGAATCACTTATTCTACGCCGATGATGTGATGTTTGTT
Organism: Tanacetum coccineum; assembly: GCA_026074375.1. Lineage (NCBI taxonomy): Eukaryota > Viridiplantae > Streptophyta > Magnoliopsida > Asterales > Asteraceae > Tanacetum > Tanacetum coccineum. The sequence goes on from BQNB010187565.1 coordinate 6,793, forward strand.
GGTAAAAGGGATACGTCGAAAGTCAATACTATAGTTAATGTGCTCAAGTGTTTTTTCTTGGATTCGGGCCTTAAGATTATTCTCCATAAAAGTAAACTCATGGGTATTGGCATTTCTCATAGTGAAGTGGTTTTAGCAGCCGAATCCTTAGGTTGCTTAACTTTTTCCGCGCCTTTTAATTTTCTTGGTGTCAAAGCGGGTGGTATTATGTCGAGGCGTAGTTCTTGAAATGAGGTCATCGGTAAACTTACCTTTGAATTATCCAACTGGAAACTTAAAGCCCTCTCTATTTGTGGTCGCCTCACTTTGATTAAATCGGTTTTAAACTCCTTACCTTTATATCATATGTCCATTTTCAAATGTCCTATGGGTGTTCTTAATTTATTAGAATCAATTCGTCCGAATTTCTTCAACGGTGTGGCAAATTCGGATAAGCGTTTAGCTATGATTGGGTGGAAGAAAGTTTTTGCTTCTAAAAAAATGGAGGGTTTGGCGTTTCAAGTTTCTTTGCTCTTAACCGCGCACTTCTTTTTAAATGGATATGGTGCTTCATCTCCCAAGGCCCCTCTTTATGGTCTCGGCTTATTAATGCCATTTATGGACCCAAAGGCACTCTTGATAATCAACATATCATTCCTAGACGCTCTCCTTAGCTCGATATCATCCGAGAGTTTAAAAGTCTCTCTCTTAAAGGTATTAATCTTTTCTCTTTTGTAAAAAAAATGGGTAATGATGAAGATACTTCTTTTTGAGATGATAGTTGACTTACTGATTCTCCTTTGAAGCTCATGTATCCAAGACTTTTTTTGTTGGAGCTAGATAACTAAGTTATTGTGGCTTCTAAATTGAGGGATTCTTCTCTTGTTTCGTCCTTTAGAAGAGCTCCGAGACGAGGCATCGAAGAGGAGTAGCTTAGGCTCCTTGACAATAGTTTGGGCCACATTCTTCTTCCTCAAATCAGTGATCGTTAGATTTGGAATCTTGAGTCGTCAGGTGACTTTTCGGTGAAATCAGCACGTGTCTTTATAGACGATTCTTTATTACCCAAATTGGATACCTCTACTAGATGGGTAAATGTCGTACCCATTAAGATCAACATTTTTGCTTGGAGAGTTTGCTTGGACAAGATGCCTACGAGTTAAACCTTTTCCGTTAGAGGTGTCCCGATATTCCCTCTATCTTTGCCCTCTTTGTATATTACAGTTTGTAGTCTTACCTGCATCTCTTTTTTTCTTGTCATTTGGCTCGGCAGTTGATGCTCAAAGTTGCTCGATGGTAGGATCTGGATTTTTATGCCCTTAGTTCGTGTGAGGATTAGCTCATTTGGTTCAATAAAATCCATTTATCTAAGAAGCTCGAGGAGATTTTAGAAGGCACTTGTTATGTCATGTGGTGGGCTATTTGGAATTTTCGCAATCAAGTCTTGTTTGGGAGCAACCATCCACGTTTGGAAACTCGTTTTGATGACATAGTTCGATTATCGTATACTTGGTGTTTTAATCGTTGTAATTTTAAATTTGATTGAAACTCTTGGATGAAATGTCCTAGTTTCTTTTCTTTGTAATTCTTTCTAGCTTCTTGCTAGTTTTAATAAAATTGCCGTTCCAGAAAAAAATAATAGATACAATTATACAAGATCGAAAGAATAGTCACAAATCGATCGCGTAAGACAAGTAAATGACACATATTTTATATGACAATAACAATATATTAAGACATGAACAAAAGATTTATGAGCTACGTTTAAAGGGTTTCATAAATGAAACTCTATATTGAAACTTAAAAGAATATCGTTTTAATCTTTTAGATGAGAAACATGTTGCTACTTTATTATAAGGCAAATGATGTAATGTACATATGAATAAGATGAAGAAAGAGATAGAAGTAATATTGGCCGGGGCTGACTTATGAGATTTTTGAGGTTCATGGGAACCCGATAGATATTTTTCGCGTAGTGTAAATTTCTATAAAAATTCTCGATTTTTCTAAAATGGGCACGATACCAAAATTCTGTGTTACAAAAATATTACTTAATCCAGTAACATGTGAAGCAAAAAAAGGTTTATTTATCATCAAAACTCTTTATACCAGGAAAAATTTGTAATGACTTACGTTGCATTCTTGAGTTTTATTTTTGAAAGAATAGAAAAGAAGTAGAAAGAAAACAAAATAAATTCGTGTTCCAGAGTTTTTTTCTGGAGAAAAGAAAAAAGTAGAAGAGAGTAAATTTGACTAAATTTCACTCTAAAACCTTCTTCCTAAAAGTGGGATGATTTGGAGATAAGTTATATTATGAAGCTTTTATTAAAAATAATTACTTAAATAAATTTATAAAAACATAACGTTTATATATAATTAAGGTATATTGTAAAATCATCATTTATCACTTCGTTTCTTTCTTAACTCAGGAATACGGAATAAAAAATTAAATTTCATTAATCTCTTTTTCTTTTCTGCTCATTTTTATCTCTTCTCTTCTTTTCTTTCATTTCAAAAACTTAGGAACACAGTTTGTTTTAGTTCTGCACCTGAATATTGATGCCTTTTCTCTAAGATTGGTGTTTGAGTTTGATATGTTGATGTTTTGTAATCTCTAGCTTGTAGTTTTGTATGTGATAAAAAAATATTTTGCTTTTTAAATTTTTATTTATCAAACGGTGTTTTTATTACAAAAAGTTGATTATATTAAAAGAATTTAAAACTTAAGAAATTTTAGAAGGAATTTTAAGATATTTTCGAATAAAATATAAAACATCTTGTTTCATGCAAAACATTTGTTAATGACATATATTCACATGTATATTTAATTTACATAAATAAGCTAGCTTAATTACGTGTTTGCATATTAACCATCGCTGAATGAAAGTCAAACATCTGGATCATAATTATAAACAAGAAAATACCTAGTTAAAAAGAGGATTAAGTTGATTATTAGATTTTGTTCGATTGTGTTGTGTTTTGTAATGGTTAATTAACATAAATCAATTAATTAGCTTTAAAATAAAGACAAAAGCAAGTGGGTAATATCTACAGTAGATTGAGATCACATGGAAAACCAGAGGTATTCATCACTTCACACCACACGATTTGCAATAAAAATCCCTTATAAAATGCTGCTTCAAGATTTTATTTTTGCATATTAAATAAATAAATATGACATAAAATCAATCCAACCAAGCACAAGATCATCTTTAATCTAATTAAATCATGTTATTTGTCAATATAGTATTGCTAAAAGTACAACTTTTTCATATATTATGTATCTTATAATGTGTTCTCAGTCTCGTTAAGCATTTGTTTATCTGTTTGTAGCTGTATTGATCGTTATAGCGGTTAATTTAAAGTCGTTTGATCTTCTAGAGATCTTTGATACAAGATCTTGAAGTAGTAACAATAATCGAGGAAGAATCACAAAGAGAGAAGAAGAAGAAAAATCAAGATCAAGATACGAATCAGATCAAAATCAGAATCTTATCAATACTTGAAAGAAACTAGATGACTATACTCCATCTCAATAAATGTCATCATCTACTATTGTTTTAATCAAATTAGTGTATGAAAATGAAGAGCATGTTAAATCCATGTGTATACATTTTTAATTAGTTGGTTTGCAAAATAGTGCATTGTTCAAGTGAGGTTATAGAAATAGAGTTTTGATAAATAAGTTTAATTAATTACTCCTTCCGTCCCATATTAAGTGTCCATTTTTGACTTTTTGAATTTTTTTTTCATAAACTTTGACCGTAAATATTTTTCTTTATGTTATATAATGCTTACTGAAAATTATACCAATGAAAAATACATTCGAAACTCTATCCATTCATATATTTTGCATTGAGTATCATATAACATAAGAAGAAATAATTAAGGTCAAAGTTAAAGAAAAAAGACTTTTAAAAGTCAAAAATGAACACTTAATATGGGACGGAGGGAGTAATAGACTTAAAATTAGGTTTAACTTTCTTATTGGAACACTTGGCTTCACTTTATCAATTCTACTCATTTTTTAATTCCCCAATCAACCTATCATAATAATATAAGCAATTTATCTTTTAAAAAAAAATGTTATGGTTTGAATTGTTATATAAGGCTCAAACAAAAGAAAAAAAAGGCTTAAACAACCAACAAATCATAAACATATATTTAGCTCTCAAGACTTTTAAAATAGACAAAGATAACACTATATAGATTGATATATGTTAATATTTATTTGGTTATTAGTTGTGACTTAGCCTAGTCTCACTACAAAAAATTAGTTGAATTATCCACATTTTTAAGGTTAAATCTCCACGCTTAAAAATGTATAAAATTATAATGGCTACACTTTTCTATATGCGGTAATAATGGGTGTGACAAATTTTCCTACAAATATAAGTGTAGAAATATTATCAAAATGCCTATAGTTAAAAGTGTGAAAATATTCTTTGAATGTCCACACCTAAAAGTGTGACAAAATTAAAAAACATGTAAACATTGTTAATACTCACACCTAAAAGTGTGGAAAAGTGTCAAAATGTCTACACAAATAAGTGTGACGTTTTACTAAAAAAAAATTCTTCACTTTTAAGTGTAGCTTTGTTGTAACTGCGCACACTTATATGTGTGGATTATTTTTTTAAAGATTTGTGACACATATAAATGTGACAAATTTTTAATCAATATAAAAAAAATTCCACGGTTAACTATACCGTGAAAAAAAAACCGTGGAGAATTCAACTTTTTTTTGTAGTGTCTAGTCATTGTAGTATACTTTTCCTTTTGGCTATAACTAACATTTCAATATGTTAAATGTTGTAATTGACATCCTTCTAAAATATGCCAAGAAATTATAGCTTTTTCAACTTATACCATGAGTATATTTTTATGGAGCTTGGAAAATACGAGGAGTCCTCGTCCACATGCGAAGATGCTTCAAAAGCTCAACTACTTGATGGTTGTATTTTAGATAATTAATTACATCTGTGCTACAATTATTAATCAAGAATCAAAACCCTACCAACCAACTATGTAAATAACTATCAAGTGACAAGACTATAAGTTAAACATAACCTAACCGAAAGAGACTAAAAATATATGCAAAAACTAGTACAAGAAACGTTGAGTCTAGGAACATTAAGATAGTGTTATCACATGAGCTATATTAATACAACAAACTACATTATGGTTCTGTTTAAAAGACGATTTTCCTTACTTTTTGTTTATATAAAAGTATACTAATTGAGATTAAAAGTATGCAA
>BQNB010187566.1:0-12029 GCA_026074375.1 Tanacetum coccineum
ACCAATGTTCCAGAAAAGGCGACAAAGACCATACGTATACATCCGTAACGACGGAATAGACACATATGACTGCATTCAAACCCTAACTCGAATAAGCTAAAGGCAAAAATTATCTTGGGTATCAAAGATGGATACTCGAATTCCTTAAGATCTAGAGGCGAACATTACAATTTAAGTGGGTTGATTTTGTGCTAGTTAAAATGTCAATCAGGGTGGATTTGCCTTACTAAGAGTATGCATTTTTAATTTTTTAAGAGGAAAGTATATATTAATTTTTTAATTTTCCAGAAAATATCAGTAGAAAGTTTAAAATTTTTTGTAGGGAAAACATGGAGGGACATGATTAATTTTTCCTCTTTGGTACCCCTCCACACTTAAAGTTGAACATTGCCCTTAATATAAGAACTAATAAATATAGAAAATAGGGGAAATTAAAGGAAAACGGTACTACCCAGGGCATAGAGAGATATAGCTACGTTGGAGCTATCCTTAAGTGATTCCATTACATTCTTTTTTTGTGAGGAGCGAGAGCTCCTCCACACTTAAGTAGAGCATTATGCGTAAAATTAAAACTTCCCGGGGCTCATAAGTGCTTGGCTGAATTATGAAGGATATGGCGCGAAACGAAGCGCCAAGCATGTGTATTCTTCCACATGCAATATAAGTCTCCAATTATATAAGTCTCCAAGTGTAAAATGCCAACCACCAATCCAAGCTCCACCTGTTTTATTTAATCTGCATAATAAACACAACTACGAAAAACATTAAATATAAAAACGCACTTTCGTAGGCACCACGGTTGCATTTAGCATATGCAACAAGCCTTTAAACCCCTCGGTGTCCGGAGTGAACAAGTTATAGTCTAGTGAGGGTTTCCAGCGAACACACCCACAAAGTTCGGTAAATTTCTTTTTGGATGCAAAAATCAAGGTACGCGACACACCGGCCGAATGCGTGACATACTTAAAGACTGCAAAGTTTTTGTTTTATATATATATTTTTTAGTTTGTTTTAATTATTATTTACTATTACTACTATTATTATTATTATACTTTAACTTGATTTAAGATTCCTTAATGATACGGTTTAAGTGGGAATGATCCACTCTAAAAGCTTGAGGGTATGGTATTTTTAGAATGTACTCACAGAATGGATATTCTTTTGTTTTTATCACGTGATAGCCCTTTTTTAATGTCTTAATTGGGCGGTCTTTTTTGATTTTATTGTTAACGATGATAGAAGGTGGTGGATCTTTTAGATTTTTCGAATCATCAGACTTTCTACTCCTGGTGAATATGACATTCACTTGCTCAGTGTGAGCTTGAGGGGGAGGTTGTGGTTCAGTCCAATTGGTTTGTTCTGAAGAGATGTTTTGAGACTTCTCCCACTCATCCATTTTCTTTCCATGTTTTTAAAGATAGTTTGGAAATTCTTTTCATTTTGCTTCATCTTTAAAACCATATCGTTAACATTGTTTTTTAAAAACATATTTGTAACTCTTTGACCATCCAAGAATTTTGTGATTGATTTTTCAAAATTTGTTTTAGATTGAGGTTCTTGGTTAATTGTTTCAAACTTTTTGTTAAGTAAAACACCAGTTGTTTTATGATCATCTCTGTCATAGAGTTTCCAATGAACGGTTCTCATGCTACGTAATACATCTTTTGAAATCTTCGAGGATCATTTCTCACATCATTGTTTAACTCTGTGAGTGATTTTTCAGAATCATTACGATCGTGATGGGATTGGTGAGAATACGAATCATGAGAAATTCGATTTTGATGATCTTCAGATCGGATGAAATTTGCTTCATGATGTTCACACATCAGTGTGTCATCGTTCTTAGAAGCATTTCCCTTTCTAATCTCATTATATTTCTCACGCATATCTTGCAATTCTTCATTTAAGCTTATAATTTGAGAATCCATAGCCTTCAATTTTGCCATAAATTGAGAATTATCAGTATTACTATCACTTCCATCGGCAAAAGCAACAAATTTTCGATGATGTTCGTTTTTAGATTTAATGGGCCAATAATGTTCGAAAAGGACTTTATCCTCGAGAAATTGAAAAGCTTGATTTGGACTTTTGTAGAGGAAGATTCCTCCAGCCGTTATGTCCAGGATTCTTTGAGTGGGTTCGTCTAGACCGTGATAGAATATTTGAATAATAGCTCCTTTGGTCAGACCGTGCCCATGACATTTTCGAAGCATGTTCTTGAGTCGTAACCAAGCGTTGGTTAGACTTTCACATACGTTTTGAGAGAAATTTTTGATTTCGAGTAAAAACGGTGAAACAATGAAGGTAGAAAGAATCTGTTTATAAAAACTTTTCTCATTTGATCCCACGATGTTATAGACTCTTCATTGAGTTCGTTAAACCAGGTTTTAGCTTTATCGGATAGGGAATAGGGAAATATCATGAGCTTGACAGCTTCACTTTGAGTTTCACCATATTTAAACATGTCGCAGATTGCGAGGAATTCACGGATGTGGTCATGCGGATTGGCCACAGATAACCATCGAAGTTATTTTCGCATCATTTTCATGGAGGTACTATGAATTAACAAAGTTGTCATCAACATCGAGTTGAATAATCGCAGAATTAGGAGTCGGTGCTACAGTCTTAGCACTTTCCCACATAGGCTGATCATCCGGATCGAATTATCTGTTTAGGTTCAACATCCTCTTCATGTATATTTATAACGACAAAGTCATTAACGAAAGGATGTTCGATGGAAGATTTGTGTGATTCGATCTGAATGGATTCTTTTCGGATAGTTTTAAGTTTACAAGACCTTTTTATTAAATTTTTATTTAATTTATATATTAGATTCACAAGTTGTTTTTTGTAAGATATGGGATTTATACATACGTTAAACATTTTGCAAAAAGACATTTTTATATTATATAATTAAGGCTAATAGGATAATATTCAAAATAAAATAAGATTATTTTCGTATATTTTTTATCTTTTTTTTATTTTTATGGATTTATATATATATATTGCTATATATATATATTATATATAATATATATATAGTTTAATTTAGTTATATATAGCAAATATGGATAAATAAATAAAAGATTTTTTTTTGATAGGTGCGGCGTACTTTTAGGAAAGTGTGCTGGTTTTTCTGAAATTTTTATGGTTTTTTTTTCTTTTTTTCCGAATATTATGATAAACTAGATAATTACAAATACACAAGGCATATAATCAGATAAAATACAATACCATAAGACTAGCAGATTGGGGTTTTGGCTTTTTTGTTTTTGAAATAAGATTCTGTTTATAAAAATTTGCAGAAAGTGTTGAGTACTTGGGTGAAGTACGGTGTACTTCCTGGGTTTTCGGAAAATCGGCGCACAAATAGAATGTGCGGCTTACTTCCTGGAGAAAAATGATTTTTTGGGTTCCGTTTGCCAGAAAACGGTACAACGAGTTTTAAAAAAAATGAAACAAAATAACACCAGAAATAAGCAACAAACTATAACAACTTAAACAATTCCCCGGCAGCGGCGCCAAAAACTTGATGTGTGTTTTTCAAGCTTTAAATTTATAATAACTAGAAATACCGATTTTTACTAAAAACACAACACTCGGGAAGTATACCCGTTCGTGTATAGTATAGCTTTAGGTAAGTCCAGTTCGTTCCACGGGAATTGAAGTTTTTATAGTTTGTAATTAAGGTGCTAAGGTTAATAAGATTGTCACTGATCAAATTAACCAAACCTTGCATATATCGGATATTATAACCAAAGCAATTAAAAGATGATTCAATCAAATGATTAAGCTATGTTTGTTTAGGCAATGATCACTTGAATAATGAAGTGTTTAGGATAGTGTTTATAAGTTTAGAAAATAGAGTTATCATGAGATTATAAAATACCTTTCGGCCTTTAAATATAATAGTGATTATATTGATTAATAACAACAAATCCTTTCGGCCTTTATAAGTTATTATAACCAATTTATCAGGTGGAATGATAAAACATAAGTTTATAAGTATCCTTTCGGCCTTTACACTTAGAAAACCATGTTTAACCATTTCAATAAACATAAATCCAAACGCTCCATATCAAAAATCACAATAATGCCTAAACAAACAAAAGATTACTACTCCATAATCAAACAAGTAACAAAACACATAACCGGTGAATACGGCATTCACATGCTCGGTGTGAGCTTGAGGAAGAGGTTATGGCTCAGTCCAATCAGTTTGTTCTAAAGATATGTTTTGAGATTTCGACCACACATCTATTTTTATTTCCATATTTTTAATTTTAGTTTGGAAATTCTTTTCATTTTGCTTCATCTTTAAAATCATATTGTTAACATTGTTTTTGAAAAACATATTTGTAATTCTTTGATCATCCATGAATTTAGTGATTGATTTTTTGAGATCAGTTTTAGATTGAGGTTCTTGGTTGATAGGTTTAGACTTTTTTTTGGGTAAAACACTGATAGTTTTACAATCGTCATTGTCATAGAGTTTCCAATGAACAGTTCTCATGCTACGGATACGTCTTTTGAAATCTTCGAGATCATTTCTAACATCATTGTTTAATTTTGTAAGCGATTTCTTAAAATCATTAGGATCATGAAGGGATTGCGGCACACAAGAGAAAAGTGCGCCGTACTTTGGCATTTTCTTGGATCTTCTCCTGGTGATTTGTATGTGAGGAGATGATTTCGTCTAAGGTTTATATGAGGGGTATTTATAGGGTAAAGGTAACTTGGGGACCAAGTTGGGAATAAATGTGGATGGATTATAGACCAGATTCGCGAATTAACTGTTTCTCCATAAAATGTGTCGTACTAAATAGTAAATCCTGCAATATTTGTAATACTTCAGCTCTTGAACATTTTTCCATAATTTAGATAATTTAATTCTCTTTTCGTGGCCGCTTGAATCAACTCAATCCGAGTTTGTATGCTCCAGTTATAGCCAAAACAGTGGACAGGTTTCGGGGGATCTTTATCTTGAGTTTACTTCTTCGTTTAAGCTTTTTATCTTTGTGTATTCTTTCGTTTTCTTCCATGACACATACCTAGAACATATAATAGCAAATATACTTGATTAAGTACTGAAATTTCATGAGAAATGATCAAATAAATGCAAATAACGCTGCCGAAAACATGTATAATTTAGGCGTTATCAAATAATTATGGATGGAAAACTCATAATTCTTACAAAAGTTGTTTATGAACAATTAAATACAAAAGTAAGTTTAAGTGTGATCTTCCTTGGACCTCTTGTGGAATTCTTCAAGATATGGAGGCCTTGATCACCCCTTGGATCTGTGGCGGAATCGTTGATATCAAATTGTCTGAATAAGACCTCTATTTATCGATTTTGAATAGTTTATGGCGTAACCTTTTAGTGGTTTACACCGTAAACTGCTGACATGCACTTTCTATCTTGCATGCTTAAAGGATGTTACCGCGTAATCAAGTGTCAACGTTACGCCGTAATGCTGACTCAGATAACTCATCCTTCCATATTAATAATGTTAAACCTTACGTGTGGTTACGTTGTAATTTTGTTGGGTGACGTGTCTTGCCTTGAATAGGTTACGGCGTAACACTATCGTAAGGGTTACGCCGTAAAGTCTCGTAAGAATCCGTGTTTCCTTCATTTTTTGGTCCTTTTCCCGTGTTTCTTGTAAAATACTTGCATTTTACCTGAAAATAACAAAATAACCGTAAAAGAATCAAATTCAAGTATTTATAAGACAATTGCAAGTATTTTTAGGGGAAAATTGACACTAAAAAGTATCAAATATTGATGTTATCACTTAATCATTTCTTTTTGTATTTTTACCACTTGGATGGAATTTGGAGGAAATGCACATGACTTGGGCTCATTTGTGGAAGAAACAGACGAGATTACAACTCTACACCAAAGTCGAAGAAGGAAAGGGCATACAGACCCTAGAGACGGCGCCGCAATTCCTTGCGACGACATCAGGACGACAAAGCGATGGCGTCAGCATTTTGGTGATGGCGTCAGAACTCAACCGAATTAAAGAAGCCCATAGAAAATTCAACCGGATGACGGCGTCACAAGATAAAGATGACCATTCAACTTGCGTGCGAAGTAGTAGATATTGTTTTGATCATAACTCCTTCATACGAACTCGGATTTTAACGATTCAACTGTCCACACAATCGCGACAAGAAAATCTACAACTTGGTGATCAGGTCATGGCTAAGCCATTTGGAAAAAATCCTGTCACCGTAAGAATGAACTGACTTAGTTTTTCCTATAAATATAACTTCATAACTTCGTTTTTATCAAGCCCCAAACCCTAAGTCCGATTCTAGGGTTTGGGTAGGTGTTTTTCCAGCAACTTAAAAGGTTTTATTCCATCCATAAACATCTTGTAATGTTTGGATTATTGATCATATCTTTATTATGTCTTTAATTCTTATTGTTGATTATTCTTATTCAAGTATGCTTGGCTAATTCATCTAGGGTTTATTTGAGAATGCATGAAACTTGTCATTAATTAATTAGATCTTATTGTTTTCTTATTGATGTTGTGGATCCTCTATATTCATCATTAAGGTGAGACAAATTCAATGAGTTTAATTGATTATAGTTTATAATTCTTGTTTCATATTGCTTCTTGTTGATGGGTGTGCGCTTTAGGCTCTAGAAAACTAGCTCCTTAATTGTTTGCGAAGACGTCTAGGGAAACGTAAGTGTGTAGAAAGAATACCATCGGTAACAGTCTTCATACTACCTTACCCCTAATATGGTTGATCCCTCTTAAGTGTTTTAAATGCATGTAATGTACTCTTAGGGGCCTTGTAATAGTCTTCATACTACCTTACTTGTGCGTTGCCTTAACAAAATATTACATAGACAGCGGGTTCGTGTAATTCATTCATGACTTAGGAAATACTTACACAGATCATTACAAGAGTGACAAAGCAACATAATTTGGAGAAACATAATAAGTAGTAATGCATGATTAAGTAAATACGTTTGTTTACCATATAGTTATCACCAAAGTAGTTTAGATTTAATTATTAGTTTAATTAGTAAAAAAACCAACCAACCTCTCAAAATATGATTTTTACTTGCTTTTATAAATATACAAAAATACAAAAAGAATCTTTTCTCAACCCCTTAGACCTTTGTTAGATTATGTTCGAGCCTTCCCAACCTATTCCCCTAGAGAATGATAACAACCCCAAAGTCTTGCCTTACTACACTCAACGGTTAGGTACTCTGCCTATGAGATTGTAAAACTCCTTGCGAGTTGCAAAACCCGCATCAAGTTTTTGGCGCTGCTGTGTGGGGAATAGTTAGGTTTTGAATTTTGTTTAACTTAGGTCTACTGGCTTTATTCCTATCAAGTGAGATTTTAATTTTAGTAAATTAGCTTTCTCGTAGTCTATATTTTCTTTGTTCCCTCTGTTTTGTAAATCCTTTCGTCAACCTCCATGGGAGACGAAAAACCTATCCGTACTCTTGGAGATTACTCCAGACCTATCCGCGAGGGCTATCGAAATACCATTGAGCTCCCCGATGGGAACAATGTGGTGTCTCTACGATCCGACACCATCCGGTTGGTGCAAAATGGATGCTCATTCCACAGACTTCGGTCCGAGGATCCAAACCAATGTCTTAAGGATTTTCTAAAACTTGTGGACTCACTTGACCTTGATGTTGCAAATAGGGAAAGAATGCGCCTGCGTCTATTTCAATTTTTCCTTCGTGATCAAGCTAGCAATTAGCTTGAACGTCTTCCTGTAGGATCATGTAGCTTGAACGCTTTCCTGTAGATTCCAACTCCCACATGGGAGGATCTTAACTACATGGTTTCCCTTGCTTATCAAGTCCTTTCTACCTTCTGAGAGAAGAATCACAAAACTTCGGAATGACATCTAGATGTTCCAACAACATTAAGGTGAATCTCTTTCTGAAGCATGGACTTGTTTCAAGGACTTACTCTAAAATGTCCCTCATCATGGCATCGATCTTTGACTCCAAGTCCAAATCTTTTATGACTATGTCAATCCCACCACGAGATGAACCATCGACCAATCGGCTGGAGGCAAGCTTCATGACAAAAATGCCAAAGAATCCTGGGCACTATTAGAGGACCTCTCCCTCTATGACAACGAAAGTTGGAATGACCCCAGGGACTTCGCTAAACTGGTCAAGGCAATCTCTTTGCCTCAAGATGTCCCAAATACATCTGACCATCGTCTCATCGAGCTTGAAGATCAAGTCTAACACTTGATGGAAGCTCATATTGCTCCTAAATCATCCATCCAAGTAAACAAAATCACTTCTTCATGTAAGATTTGTAGTGGTCCCCATGACACTCAATATTGCATGGAAAATCACGAGCAAGCTTTTGTTGATTACGCATCCTCGCGTACCAACGAAGTAGGAGGCAAGTGGTACACTTTCAAACCCGAGCAAAACAACCTTGGTGACACCTATAATCCATCATGGAAAAGTCACTCAAACCTTAAGTGAAGACAACCTCAAAACAATTATTTTAAACCCTCCTAATCGTTTTCAACCCAACGGTTCGATCCTTAAAATTTAAACAGTCATCATATCTTGAAGGATTGTTGTCTAACTTCATGGCATCTCAAGACGCTAGATTATCCAAGTTTGAAGCCAATTTCAAACAACAACAAAGCAAGATGACCAATAAGATTGACACATTCTTGAAGGCCATCAACGATCGAATAACGAGACCACTCCTAAGTGACACGGTTAAGAACCTCAAACTAAATGTTAATTCTACCACTTTAGTTTTGTATGCTTGTTCTTACCAAACTGAAGACCCCAATGCTCAACCCATATCGTAGTTTGATCAATGCCATCATAATATGTCCCAAGCAACCAAACAAACCTCGTGATGACAAGTCAGAAGAAGAAGAGGAAGAGAAGGCAACCCCAAAAACATCAACACCACCCTACCCTCACCACCTGATCCATCAATCTCATTCATCACAAAAATGTTTGTAAACTCATTTCGTTCCTTGAGTCATCCGGCTTGGTTCTCAGGTCATCAGACATAAAATTTGTTTGCACAAAGGAGGATGATGGAGATGTAATGTTTATTGAAATAATTAAGAAAAATGATGATTCTCGTGAAGAAGAACTTGAAGAAGATGAGAATTCAATGACAGGAGGATTAGGAGTAGAGTACTTTGACATATTTCCAACTAGGAGTGAACTAGCATACCATAAGTACCTAATGAGTGGCCCAATTCCATCCTTGTTTTTGAGAGACTCCATCATTATAGGAGGATGCATGTCGAACCTGAAAATACCATGCAACATAGTACATGTGCATGTGGAGAAAGCCTACATAGATCTTAACTCTCCTCAGAACATCATGGCCCGAATGCTGTATAATTAGATCATGAGAAGAAAACTTGACCCTAAGGAAAATCCAATTAGAGGAATAAGAAACTTCACTGGGAGAATTAAGGGAATGCATATTTTTGTTGGAAACTTTTCTTATATTTCAGACTTCATGATTGTTGAGGATATTACTTCAATTATAGACCCTAGGCTGTCACAAGTAGTACTAGGAAAGCCTTTTGTTGAAATATCCAATATGACTCATGACCTATCATTAGGAGTAGTGAGGTTTACGAACAGGATAGATGAAATTGTCTATAAAATTCCCCATAAGATAGAACAATATAATTCGCTATCATACTTGGAGAAAGAGTATACAAAATCCGTCTACCTTAGGAACGAGGAAGATAAGAGAAGTTGAGTAGACTATGTGATGAGTAAGATATTAGGGTTCTATAAGGAATGTTTAGAGCTTGGACCCGAATATTTGACTGGACTTGAAGACGAAGGAGGAGTCATGTAAGGACGTGTGACTCCGAGTCTAGTTAAAAGACTCTTTAATAAAGAAAAGCGCTTATTGGGAGGCAACCCAATATTTTAAATTCTCGCATTTAGGAGTGTCTTATGTTTTAATTCTTATTTATTTGTTTTTATATGTTTGAATTAATTATTTGACCATGCTTTGTTTTGTCTTTAACCTCATCTTAATTGCAATCAAAGGTATTTCATAAAATTGTTAAAGGAAAAATCCAATTTCTAAGAACTATTTCAAACATATTAAATAAATTGTTTAGATTAAATCGCTTCAGTTTTGAGTCATATGATTATAATGGTTAATCTCAGGTTTTACGCAGTATTTTCTATAGGAAATAACTAATAGAATTGCGTGCAGAAAATTTTTCCAAAAAAATGATTGTGAAATTTTCACAGTGTCTGGAGACGGCGTCAGGATTTTTCCTGACGGCATCACGCCTCCAGACCTGTGAAAATTTGAATTATTTTATTCTTTTTGAAAAATAATTTTGTACAATGTCCAAAATTTGTAATTTTCTCTAAAACCTGCAAAAACCTCGACTACATCATCACATTCATCCTATCTTTACCGATTTCATAGAGTCAAACCTAAAGTTTTGTCGTATATATCATTATCCCGCTGATTTTACTCCATGTGTAGTTGTCTTTGTCTTTGATTTACAGGTTATATTTAATGAGAAGAAACCCAAAAGTTCTTAGGAGTTTTCATGTGGACGATCCTTGGATGACGATTTAACCAGTTATCATATGTTTCTTCTCCATCATTGAACAAACCAGGGGAGTACTAGTTTCTTTCGCTCCTTTTCTTTTCCCTTATCTGTTTTTACGGGCACTTTTAAGAATATTAGGGAAAATGTTCAACTTAAGTGTAAGGGGGAAATAAGCCTTAGAAACTATTCCTTCAATTGCCATTTGCTTGTTCCTTAAAATGATGAGTAATATATTGAAACATAGCGTAGACAGTAATTTTGACCCAAATTTATTTTTTTATGACACATACCGACAAAAACCAAGTTTTATTAGCATCTCATGGATAGTAATTTGTATGACTAGCACAAAAACGCTCAAAATTCCACCACAAAAATGTGAGGTTCGCCTTTAGATCTTTAGGAATTCAGGTATCCATTTTTGATACCCAAGATAATTTTACCTTTAGCTTTCTCGAGTTAAGGATCGAGCAATCATATGTATCTATTCCATCGTTATGGATGTGTATATGTGGTTTTGTCACCTTTTCTGGAGCATTTGAATCGGTTTAAAATTATATCAGTGTACCAGTAGTGTATTAAATTCTAGAACTTGTTTTTGTGATGCATCCCGAGACCGCATAGTGAGTATTAGGATTTTATAGAGAAGAGGCACTAGGATTAACCTATGTTTTAAACCTGTATTTGTTATTATGGTCACCTCAATCATATAACTATCCCACACCCTTGCCATGCACTCATCTTTAGTGCATGATACTCCTAGTACACCCCTCCAAGCATATCCTTTTCATAGTTTTTTTAATTTTCTAGTTAATCCGAACTATTAATGAAGAGCATTGTTTAACCTTAACCAATTGTTACACCCAAATCGCCTTAGCCTACCTTGAATGTACTCGCTTTTAGTACATTATTATTTAACCCAAGTTAATTATTTGAGTACACAGTTACTAAGTCCTTATCTTTGTAAATATAGTTTTGGGACGATTAAGATTCATGGTAGTATTTATCTTATGAAGAATTAGGGAAGAAGTAATTTATTACCCCTAATAGAGCTCAATAAGCTCTATGTTATGTTGATCCACCTCAATTCGAGTCATTAGTTAAATTGTAATTATGAGCTCTAAAACTCAAGTGTAGGGGTGTGTTTATAAACCTCAAGTGATGTATTATGTTATCAAAAAAAGAGTTTGATGTAGAGTTTTGTAGAGTTTGTATATATTTGTTAGAGTCTTTGGCTTAGCAAGCCAATCAACGTGTATTCTTGTAAGTAATTAACTAACCACTTCACTCCAAATTCACCCAAAAAGTCACCCCCAAATATTTACTACTCGTTTTCGTTTTCATTAATTTGCACCTACACCCCACAACCCTTAAAAGACCTCTTTGATAGTAATGACTAGTACTTGTGCTTAGCGGTTGAGGTTTGATCCTTTACCAAGCCTATG
>BQNB010187568.1:0-12029 GCA_026074375.1 Tanacetum coccineum
ATTGTACTAACATGTCTTTCCCCATATCATGTCTATTATAATTTTTTTCTTTTCATCATCTCTTTGCTACATCGACAACATTGTGGCTCTCAAAACTCTATTTGTAGATACAACCCATAATAACTAATTATTTCTAAGTAAACTTTATACTTAGTCTTGTCCAAAAACATATAAGGGTATGTATTTTCTAACCTCAGGTGCAAAAACGGGAATGACAGCTAAGGTCGCCAAAAATAGTAGAGCTTCGCCGGAGATGACACAACTCGCCGAAAAATATTCGCGCGTGGTTAGAAAACGTATATAGTTGAAAAAAAATTCGTCAAGAACCCAACTGTTGAGAATTTGTACGTTAGCAACATGAATCACATCTCGCTACAACTAAACGAGCCTTAAAGAGCTAAACGGAAAAGTATGGTTGTGAGTTTTACCTCATCGAAAAATCATACGGTACATGTCGGAAACCAAACAAGGAGCCTAAAACAAATCGACGTAAACCCAAAACTATATATAGTTACAAACTCGCTTGAACTCATGGAGTGACAAACTCGAAACACAACGGTGAGTATTATTCTTATGTTATCTTGACTAAACAGCCCCTTGTTCACCATTTTCACGTGCAAATCTCGCTAGATATCACAACTCGCCGTAGAAGAAATAAAAAGAAATGAAGCTCGTCGGAAATTGTTTCATGAGAATAGTGACTAAGCTAAAATGAAAAACGTACGGAAATCTTGAAACTGAATGTTGTTGAGTCTCGGTAGGGAAGTAGTGTAAAAAATGGAGTGTGTGGATAGAGAGTGTTTAGCTAGGTTTTTGGTAAGAGTTTGTGTATGGTGTTGTTGCTGTCGTTCAAGAGAAGAGAAAGAAGATATTGTTTTTTTTGTGAATGAATTGTCTAGTATTTACATATCTTTTGTAAACCATTTTGAGTTATCTCTAAATGTTCCTTTATGCTCACATGTTTATGTCAATACCTTATTAGCTATGGTAACTTGTGAATATGGCTTAGGGGCGTGGGCTGGTGAAAGCAAAAAGAGAGAAAGGATTTGACTTGTCTTTGAGCATGCTAAGGGTTGTTTGTGTCGTGTATGTGCCAGCAAATGGGACAATAAATGGGCTTTTATGGCTTGCATCCAAGAATCCTTAGTTATGGTAAGATTTATTGGTTAATACATAATATAGTTTAAGAGTTAGTGGTTAAATTTTGAATACCATGGGATGGGGGACGGTTTACAAGGGTTACGGGATGGTTTATACATTAAATAAGTGACTAGGTGTGTAAGATAGTATGTTGGAAGTGTAAGATGATGTGATGAGACATACACATGCTTGGTCTTTTTTTCTTTTCCTTTTCCTTGTTTCATGGTCGATTAAGGCATGCTTGGGATGACAAAGATGTAAGATTTATGAGGCTTGATAAGTCAAACATGCTTTTGGGTTTATCCTTTGGTTAACACATATTATAGTTTAAGAGTTAGTGGGAAATGGTAGAATTAATTCTTGTGTTTGTGTAATATAATCGGCTAGATGGTGAAATTAGGATAGAATGTTATACATTTTTTGGTATTGACTATAATGGTGGGTATTTGTGGAAGTATATATGGTTTAAATGGTTTCCATGCATGCATGAATGTGTTTTCTTGTGACACGTAGATGATTTACGTAACGAATAAAAATAAAAAGTGAAAAGTCAATAATTATCTTCGTAATAATTATATAATACTTGTTTGACGTAAACTTTTATTTGTTTGATGTCGGTTTACGTTGATTGTTGATTTTTAGTTTACGCGATTTAACTTAACGATAAAAATTAAAAGTGAACACGTAAAAGTTTAAAATAAATAGTTGAATGTTTATTGACGTAAAATGACCCAAAAATGTGAATGGTTACATTCTTGAACCAGATTTTCTTCTTCTTGAACCAAATCTTATTTTTCTTAAACAACTTCTTGAAATCACAACTTCTTGTTGAACCACTTGTTTTTTATCTTCAAACCTTAGCTTCTCTTGTTGTGATCAAAACTTTCACATAATGAACATGCATTCCTGTTCTTCAAAACGTTTTTCAATCGATTTCTTCTTTCCTCCTTTAATGTGCAACTTTCGACGTCCTTTGGGCGTTCCAACAGATAGACTGTTAACATCAACTACAGGCGTTGCGACTCCAACAAGCTGATGCAAATTATCAGCCTTGTTCTTTTTTAAAGTCAGTCTCATCATAGATTTTTTGCACATATCTGTAAGCAGAAAACCAGAAATTAAAAAAATGAAAATGAAAATATAAATAAGCTGTTTCATGATAAAAAGCAAAAAAAACACATATAATATCACATATGATATATCCAATAAAACATTCTAGATATCATATGTGATATCACATATGATAAATCCAACAAAAGGAAATATCACATGTGATATCACATTTGATATATCAAAGAAAATAAGCTCAATTATAAACACATTAACCCGAGCTAAAATCACATATGATATATTTCATATCAGCTTGAAAACTGATTATTGCCACCTGATAAGTTAAAAACCAGCGTATATCAGCAACTTAATTCAATTAAACACCAAATTAACTTATTAATGCTTATTAACACTAAAAATGAACTATTTTAATTTTTTTGGGAAAACATTACTTTGCTCACTTGATATCACATATGATATATCAAACAAAATAACCTCAATTAAAAATAGATTAACCCAAGCTAAAATCACATATGATATATTTCATATCAGTTTAAAAACTGATTATTGCCACCTGATAAGTTAAAAACCAGCTTATATCAGCAACTTAATTCAATCAAACACCAAAGTAACTTATTAATGCTTATTAACACTAACAAATGAACTATTCTATAAAATTTTGTAAAACACTACTTTGCTCACTTGATTGAATAGAATCCAAAAACCTGATAATTCATCAAAATAAGCTAATAAGCTAGCTTATAATTCAACACAATAAATTTCATATAATTCGTCAAATAAGCTAATTTAAGCTTATAAATTCAGACATCAATCACCTAATATGTTAGCTTATAATTCAGCATAGTAAATTCATATAATTCATCAAATAAGCTAATTTATAAGCTTATAAATTTAGATGATGATAATTCATAAGCTTATTCACATCAAATAAGCTAAAAAAATAATAACATAACAATAGATCTGATGTTTAACCTAATGTTAATAAACCGGAGAACGAGATGATCGATTGATGATAAGATGATCGATTGTTGATTGACTGATTATTGATTGATGATCGATTGATGTGTTGTTTCTGTTGTTGTGTATTTAATCGTTCTAGAGAGATAAAAAGAAGGGCAAATCGCATAAAAAGGTACTCATCTTAGGCTCAATGTCAATTATAGGTACTCATCTTTTTTTTCTCAATTTAAGGTATCGATCTTTGTTTTTGTTGCAACGTTAGGCAATTAACAGGTTTTTCGGTTATATTTCTAACGATCGTTATTTTATTATTGCATCGTTAGTCCTTTATATACTATATTTATTTTCTAGATCTGACCCGTCCAAAACGACCCTTTATATCACATTTTCACGACTCGGGTTCTAAATAGATTTTATGCGAAACGACGTTTCAGACAACTTTTTAGTTTTAACCGAGACCTGAATCTCAACAGAAAATGACCAAAATGCCCTTACGGGATTCTGCTGGAACTTATTATATTTTTAATAAAACGCAGAAATTTGACTTTCGGTTTTGACCCGCTATCATGCGATTTTAAAACTAACAAACCTCGCGGCAAAGTAAAATGTCATTCCGAACAACTTTCATGTTTCGCCGGAAGGCTATAACGGACTCGACAGTGCTCAAATCGGACGTTTTCAAATCTGCCAGCTTATTACATTTTTATACACATATTTTTATACACGTTTTTACACACATTTTTATCCACGTTTTAAAAAAAATGCATAAAAATGTGTCTGTAAAAACGTGTATAAAAATGTATGTATAAAATCGTGGATAAAAGCATGTAGAAAAACGTGTATAGAAATGTGTGTATAAAAACGTGTGTATAAAAATGTGCATAAAAATGTGTGTATAAAAACATGTATAAAACTATGTATCAAAACGTGTAAAAAATGTGTGTATAAAAACGTGTAAAAAATGTGTGTATAAAACGTGTATAAGTTTTAAAAATAAGTAGAAAATATATTTTTTTAACAAAATCATATAAAGGACTAACGATGCGAAACATGAAAGTTGTTCGGAATGACATTTTACTTTGCCGCGAGGTTTGTTAGTTTTAAAATCGCATGATAGTTGGTCAAAACCGAAAGTCAAATTTCTGCGTTTTATTAAAAATATAATAAGTTCCAGTAGAATCCCGTAAGGGCATTTTGGTCATTTTCTGTTGAGATTCAGGTCTCGGTTAAAA
This sequence comes from Tanacetum coccineum, assembly GCA_026074375.1. Lineage (NCBI taxonomy): Eukaryota > Viridiplantae > Streptophyta > Magnoliopsida > Asterales > Asteraceae > Tanacetum > Tanacetum coccineum. The sequence continues at coordinate 4,404 of BQNB010187568.1, forward strand.
CTAAAAAGTTGTCCGAAACGTCGTTTCGCATAAAATCTATTTAGAACCCGAGTCGTGAAAATGTGATATAAAGGGTCGTTTTGGACGGGTCAAATCTAGAAAATAAATATAGTATATAAAGGACTAACGATGCAATAATAAAATAGCGATCGTTAGAAATGTAACCGAAAAACCTGTTAATTGCCTAACGTTGCAACAAAAACAAAGATCGATACCTTAAATTGAGAAAACAAAATATGAGTACCTATAATTGACATTGAGTCTAAGATGGGTACTTTTTTATGCAATTTGCCCTAAAAAGAATGATACGATGGAAAACACACATTATGTGTGTGTGTATTATGAGATGTTTATCAAAAAATAAATATGTATTGTACAAAAATACCCTTCTAGTGTAAATAGTCAATTTAATCTCATCTATTGGATGGGATGAAGATGGATGGTGAGGATGAGTTCCCCGGTATCCACAAAATATTTGTTATCCAAATGAACTTAAATCATGTGTTAATACGATCAAACTCATAAAGTATTCGGCTAAAAGGGCAAACATATTTCCTAAAAAAACAACAAACATTTACTTCGTATAAATAAGCAACGCAAACACATCATGATTATAGCTTAAAGAAAATAGTATAAAAAGTTTGAATAAAAATGAGTGCTTATAAAAATAGTGACTGGGTTGCTATTTTTTTCTACTTATGTTTAAAAAAAAATGCTTTTGTGCTGACTAGTAATAAATGCTTTTGAATATAGTGTTTGAATTTGATTTTGATTATAAGTAAGCAGATAAACATTTTTTTAGTGCTTGACAAATTCTGCTTATTTAATTAAATGATAAGAAAATGACAAACTTTTCTCATTTGTTACATATAAGCAGGATTACCCGCGCGTTGCTGCGGGACGTTAATTTTTCGTGCGTTGTTGCGGGGCATTACTTTTTTTATTTTTATTTTATGCGGGTTTATTTTTTCGGTCTCATGTTTAGTAGTTTGTTTTTTTCTTATATGGGCTTGTGTGTTGGGCCTCATGTTTAATGTTTTTTTTTTTGCTAAACGGGTTTTTTTTAATATAATTTTGTGGGATTACGTGTGCGTTAAATGTCAATCGCGCGTTACTGCAGGTCATTTTTTATTGTATTTTGTGCGGGTTTATTTTTTTGGTCTCATGTTTAATAGTGCGGGTTTATTTTTTCGGTATCATGTTTAATAGTTTGTTTTTTTCCTTATTATGATTTTGTGTCCCGCGCGTTGTTGCGGAGCGTTAATTTTTTTTCTTTTCGAATTCATCTTTTCGGTCTCATGTTTAATATTTTGTTGTTTTTTTATATGGGCTTATGTGTTGGGCCTCATGTTTAAAAAAAAAAAATTGGGCTATAAGGGTTTTTTTTAAATATAATTTTATAGGGTTTGGGTAAATATGTGTTATATATTTGGGCTTATGGTTTTTAGAGACGTTTGTACGTTTGTGACCATGTCGATTATTTTAAAGTAATTAAGTATCGAAGATGTTTCCGCGAGTATTTTTTTATCTGAATAAATCGATACTTTTGTAATATTTCCCCCCCTATTTTGTGCCAACAAAATGTTTTAAAAAAAAACATCAATTGGGCCGGCCCAAAGTGAAAGCCCAATAAATTGGCCCAAAGTTAAAGCCCAACAAAGCTACTGTAGCGTCACTGTAGCATCTACTGTACAATGCTAATTGTGTGTTTTATAATTATTAAATTAGTTAAAAGTGAGAAAGACATATTCTGATATACAATTGATCTAACGAAAACTATAACATATTAATATATTATACAAATGTAATGAGCAAGTTTTTCGATACCATGTCAAAAACTTAGGGTGTGTTTGGTTAGAGGTATTAAGGGGTAAGGAATGGTAATGGTAATGATTATAGGTGGATGGTTTGGTATAATGCAATCAACCATTATTCACTTTTGAGCAGTTCACCATTCCCCTCTAATTTGAGGGTAATGAACCAAGTAATTATTTGTTTCATACTACTTTTTTTTTCCTTTCTTTGTTCTCTCTCGCATATCTAGTCTCACGTTCAGTTCTTCAACTTCTGTTTATTTATATATTAATTATTTTGTTTTAATTTTATTATATCAATAAAAACAATTATCTTTATACTTAAAAAAAATCGTATGTATAGATATCGATTATGTGATTTGTTGCGGCATCAAGCTTGCTGGTCATATATATTTTAGAAAAATATAATTTGCTTGATATATAATGGGTAAGTAAACACAAAAATTTCATAACCAACAAAAATTCCAATTTTTTATATATAATAATATTGCTATTTTCTGTTGTTTAATGATAATACTCAAAATAATTGTACAATAATTGGAAAGTGCTCACGATATCAACCAAAATCACATGTACAAAGTATTATGGTTAAGGTGGCATTAAATTTTTTTAAAGTAGTTTAATTTTTAAAAAATGGTTAGTGTTTGCATAGGGGTGTGCACGGTTCAGTTTGGGTCGGTTTTTGGCTAAAACCGAAACCGAACCGAAATATTCGGTTTTTATAAAACCAAAAACCGAAACCGCTCGGTTTTTGGCGGTTCGGTTTTTTCGGTTTCTCGGTTTTTGCGGTTCGGTTTTTTGGTTTTTTCGGTTTCAAACCGTTTAAATTTGGTTTTTGCTAATTTATATTAATAAACTTGTTTTACGTAGAAAATTGGTTTTTTTTTGTCAATATGAGCCTAATAATGTTTACACAAATTTTTACAATTATACACATATAAATGAGAGACACACACATGCATGTGAAAATACACATAATATGATCATTGTCATTGTAACGAGATATTGTCAAGTAAACACACGTACACGACAAACATATATATAAGCATTAAGATAATATATATTATAATAATTTCATCCATAAAATAAATATAAATTTAAAATTTTTAGTTATCATTTATTTATTTATATTATATTAATTATATATTAATATAAAACTGGTTTGGTTCGGTTCGGTTCGGTTCGGTTTTTACGGTTTGGTTTTTGACCAGAAATCGAACCGAAATTTTTCGGTTTTTGAAAAATTAAAAACTGAATCATCGGTTTCTAGTTTCGGTCGGTTTTTTTGATTTTCGGTTCGGTTTCGGTTTTTTCGATTTCTTCTGCTCACCCCTAGTTTGCATATGATTAACTAATCACAATAAATGATAATGAGAATAGCATTCCCATTGTATTATCTAAAGTGAACCAAGCACCTCTCATAATTCATAAAGTGAGCATGTATTTCAAACTTTGAGTGTCTTTTATAAAAAGATTTAAAAGCTAAAATACTAAATATAATTTATCTACTTAAAAAAATGTTATAATGATAGATAAGTATATATAATGAAGGCTTTTGGAATTGTTGAAAGAAAAAATAATGTTAAAAAGAAAAATAAACGTTTACCAACGGAATATTATTATTAAAAGTTATAAAACGCACACCCTCAAACTATCCAAGAAGTTACTAAACAACTTCGAAGTTTTACTTATTTATGACCCTTTTTTATATAACAAGCTTTATTTATCAAATATAACAAGGTTGCAGAAATCGTCAATCGTTCGCCGGGCGGTCGACCGCCTTGTAGCTTGTAATCGGTCAAGGCGAGATTAATCGGCGATTAATCGGATTGGCATTTTTGGCAAAATTTGGGTATTTCCTGCAAGTTTTGTGTATTTCCGTCGAGTTTTAAATATTATTGGCAAGTTTTTTTCTAAAAACCAACTTGTAATATATTTAAACAGTTAATATAAGTGATCAAAACAAGTTTACGGTGAGTTTTAGGTACTTCCGGCAAGATTAGAAGATTTCCGGCAAGTTTGACCACCGTTGATCGTCGTTGACCACAGTTGACCTATTTGTTTGACCCTGTTACATTAATCGACAAGGTTGGTGGCCTTGTAGCGTCTAATCGGCGATTAATCGGTCTTGTAGACCTTGTTTTGCAAGACTGGAATATAGAATGTATATATATCGATTTGTTCGTAAAAAATATGTTACTGAAAAGATATTCGAATTGCGAACAAAACGAACCCAATGTTGCAATGCTTTTGGTATACGTACGATTTTATAAAATTTAATATATATATTTTTAATAATTAAATTATAAAACCGTACTATACGGAGATAGTCCTTGATGTTATCGGTTAGTTGCAAAGTTAGTCCTTAATGACTAATTTTGCAACGTAACGCTAATCGAATGACTATTTTCGTAAAAAATATCATAAACAATTTACGAAAACAGTTATTGGGGTTATCAGTCATTTGCAAAGTTAATCCTTAATGACTAACTTGCGCGTGAAAAAACTCTGTTAAAAATTGATTAAAATTGTTTTTTCTACTCAAAACAAAATACATACCTTACTTCCGAGTCCAACTCGTGACTCACTGAAAACCATCACGTAAGAAAAACACAAAATAAAAGTTATAATTTCCAATCAGAAACATAAATAAATCTTGTGAATTCGATTCACAGAATTTTATATTTATTTAAAATCTCCACCCCTAAAAGTAATTTTATAATTAATCACAGTTTCATTTCACTGATTCATTTAGGGGTGGTGGTTTGGATCCGTTAGATCTTAATTAATTTCCCCAATTTTCAGGTATTTTTACTTCAACTTAAGTCACCTTCATAATAATTTAATAACGTAGTACATTCTTAGGTTGTACAGTAGATTTGTTTATTGTTTAATGTTGTTTAGTATTGGAATTGGAATTGGAGTTAGTTTCAGTGTATGTTTCTATATTTCGTCGATTTAGCGTGACTGTTTTTCGTGATCTGGCATTATTAACTGCACTTTATAGGCCGCGTGAGTTATGCCGTTATATATTCGTTCCTGAAAGTTGAGCTATAATCAAACATTGTGATTTGGAAAAGTGTCCAAGTAGTTGTTAATTAATGCTGCAGGGAACATTTGTCGTGATCATAAACGGCATTTGTGACAACAATAGGCTAAAAATAGTAAAATCTTCTATAGTTGATTGAGAAACATGAGGAACAATTAGCGTTATGCTATCAAAGTGAACGATCGGTTATTGTTGTACCTAGTTTTTAGGATTATTTTGAAATCTGTTGGAGCCTTTACAAACGACAACCTTTTTTTACGCAGGATTTGTATGCCGTCATAGTGTGCTAGTTAGAGTATACAAAAAACATTGCAGTATTTTAGAAACTAGAAGATAATGTCAGAAGGGGGAGGTGACATCGACGATAACTTGAAAAATAATGTAGCGGATGCTGTACAACAAACCACAAAATTGAACGACGCGACTCCTCGAAATAGTGGAGATTTTAATGAGGACAATGTTATTATTCCCAATGATAGTCAAGATCAGTTGATGCAAATGGTGGTAGAGCTAAAGTTTCAGAATGAGTACTTGAAGTCGCATTTCCAGGATTTAAAGGATGTATACACAGATTCTGCTGGTTCTTCTGTACAGGCAAAAGAAGTTGACCACGATTCTAAAGAGTTGAAGGACAAAATAGAGGCTTTGAATGAAGAACTTGTGATAGAACGACAGACACGAGGTGCTGCAGAGGCTGCTCTTGAGCATCTTCGTGCAGAATACACAGAAGCTGATGCTAAGTCCCAGGAGCTTGAAGCTAAACTAGCTGAAGGTATAACTAGTCTTTATGTTATTCGTTTTGATTACTTTTTGTATGTTAGTACTAATGCATGCTATGGTTTATGGACACAGCTCAAAAGAATTTGGAACAACAAGTAAAAGAGCGTGATGAGAAAAACTCTGAGCTTGATTCCAAGAAAACACCCTTGATTGAAATTTCCCTGTTGTGTATAATTTACACACTTTTTTTCTGCGTGTGAACGATTTAATAAGCGAGCAAAAACATCCGAATCCAAGAGGTTCAGAAGGTAAGTTTGTTTACGGGCCCTTAAAATCCATGTCATGTCCAGTATATTACCTTAGCGTTCACATTTTTCTGTCACACTGATAATATTGGTTAAAACATGATGATACTTTTGTGTGAACTGCTATGTTAAAATTTCCCCTCTGATACCATCGGTTACAACATCACATCTTCTTATAGTTACCAAATTGCATTTTCATCTTTTTAGGGTTTGTTTTGATATAAAAAGGATATGTGATTTTTAACATATCAACGATCCCGAATTATAATTGATGATCTTGCAGAAAAGATTATGAATTTAGGATGCTGCAAAAATTAAGATTAAGTTCCCTTCTATATGTTAGAATCTTTTTCATGTTCTCGAGCAATTAAGACATGGAAAAAAACATAATGACTGCATACAAACATTCAGTTTGTGTATAGAATTTGATTGGGTTTTGGAGATGATAATTTCAGGAGAAAGATGACCTTGAGGCTAAGTATAAGGAAGTCAATGAAAAGTCAGTTCAGGCTGCATCACGACTGTCAGGATTGTAGCAGGGGCTTGATCGCAAGCACCAACATGCTAATGAGGCACTGAAAGCAATCGATACCGAGAGACAACAATTGTGAAGTGCAAACAACAGGTACTTGAAGCTTACAAATTTTTGGTTCCATGTCTTCAAAGATAAAAAACGTCCTATATTTTCACTAATACATTAATCAATCTCTGAAATTTTCAAGCATTTTGTAAAGAACTTCAGTGTTTTCCTATTGCCAAACAATGTAATCTTAACTCTCATATCGAAAGGGCATGTCTTCTTATTTCTATTTTTTTAGTTCAGGATCTTGCATGCATCTTGTATTATTTGTTATTTTTACTCTTATTATCTCACTCTCGTTTAGAATTCGGGACAATATTAAAGAGTTGCGCCATTCCATGGAGCCCAAAGAGAATGCTATTGAAACATTGCAACAGTCACTGCTAGAAAAAGAGCAGGTATTAAACTTTGTAAACTATTTTTAACTTACAGTTCTACATAGTTAGTTATGACTTGTGAGTTGCGACCATATAAGGAAGTTTATCTATTTATCTTATTATTTTCCCCAATTCATCGTCTTCTGTTCTTAGTGATAGCTGACCACTTAATCTTCATTTAGAGAAAATAAGAGGGCTAACGTAAAAAACCAAAAAAATATTGTACTTTTTCAAAATTATAAACATTGAGCACTTTTAAAAATTGTAAATAATGCACAACTCACCAGTATTATGTGGTATAAACATAAGTGTTGGTCTGTTCCTAAAGAAGTATAATGCTATTTTATGACATTAGCTCTACAAAATAAATAAGGAATGTCTGGAGTGGAGTAATATAATCTTTTAACAACTTTAATATCGACAGGTGCTAGAAAACATGCGAGGATTACTGCAAGCTGCAGAAGAAAAGAGACAAGCCTCATTGGCTGAACTTTCTTCAAAACATCAACAGGTAAAATGCATGTATCCATTTAAAGAAGAATATTAATTTTGAATTTTGATCTCGGTACATCTTAATCACAAATTATGTATTGTGCATTTTCAGCAAATAGCAGATCTGGAAGCTCAACTTGCCGAATCAGCAGCAGATAGAACCAAAGCAACAGAAACAATCTCTTCTCTGCAGGTAAATAAGTTAAATTTTGAATTTTTGATATTTACATTAATATATAGTAAATACAAAGTCTGACATGGCGTCATTCTTAATGGATGAATAAAATGG
>BQNB010187569.1:0-12029 GCA_026074375.1 Tanacetum coccineum
GGAAGCATTTTCTAGATATCGGTTTCTTACATTTGCAGTTGACTTCAAGGGTTAGTTTTCTATATTACCCTTTTGTTTATTTATTGTGTGTTAATCATATGCATCATACTTGATCCATATCCGCTGCGTACTCGTGGTTGTTAATGGTTAACAGTTTATAAAATTCCAACAGTGGCATCACGAGCAAGGCTCGTTTGGTGTTTTATGGGTTACACACATAATTAAACACGCTTAGGGCTGCATGAAATCTAGTTTATTTATTATTTTATTGAAAAATTATGGCAATGACATGCAATCCTTGCCATAAATAATGAATAAACACCAAGAATCAATTGCAATGTTACTTGATAATAAGAATAAATTAAAATTAAAAGTTAATTAAGTTGTCATGTTACTCTATTCTTGTTTTATCTCGGCTGTAAGACTCACGCAATCATGTTATATGATGGATGTGGCGATCTAGGCACTTTAGCAGAAAACCTAGTGAGAGTCTTATGGTTCTCCAATTAGGGAAGACTCTTTTGAGAACTCGAGGCATTATATGATTACTGCTTTCTTTATAAGAGTTTATCTTCAATTTTACTCCAATTTTCTGTCTGTTTTAATTGCTTATATGTAATATGCCATTTGATGCTCAATATTTGCAAATAGACTTTATGAAACTCTAAATAAAACGGACTTATACTTATAGAGAAATTTTGATTAAACATGTCTAGTATCACACATGTAAGCATACTCCTTGTGACCAGTTATGTGTGATTTGCGAAACCAGGGTTTTTGGACAAATTAATACGAACATTAAACTATAAAATTTGATTTCTTGTGAAGCTTTAGTTTTATATGTGCAGTATGGGGTTGAATTGATCTTTAATCTTCTCCCGCCCCACTACATGCGTCGACATATGAGGGAATTATTGGAATTACTTGTGTCTTCAGACGCATGTAGGAGTACGATATATGGTTTGATCAATTTGTAATCCCACCATATTAGCAACTATAAAACTAATGTTAACAAAAGGGGTTTCTTAACATATAATAGCATCATTAGTCAATTGGAAGTACGGCTCACCCATTGTTGAACAAACTACAAGAGAAGTTTAAGGCGGGCGTAACTAAGGTTCCCCAAAAGAAGTCAGGTTTTTAATAAGCTTCGCGCTGACCTGTTTCTCCGCTTATTTGTGCGTCCAAAATGGAGCTACCGAGAACATTTGACAAAATGATGACTATACTAAAAAGGTTAACAAAATGTTTTCTTAACTTGTGCTACAAGATGTTTTGCATGCTTCTTGTACACGATTTTTGTCACATATTTTGTAAATTTATGTGTATACCATATGTAAAGTTTTAAGTCTATGCAAGCCAAATGAAGAACACATGCATTTGGATTGACTTCTCTGGTCAGACCTTAGGGCCTTTCCAACCCATGATGAATTTTTTCCATTAGTCAGACCTTTGTTAATTTTCGCACATTCTCTTTTGGTCGACTTAAATCGAGTTACCTGGTCAGACTTCAGACCCGAGGCATAAGATGAGACAAAACATGTACATGACATTACTATATGATTTACTAAATTCATGTGTCTCATAAAACTAAGAGTTGCATTTACAATGCAATTAAATTTTTCTCAATTATATTTAAACTCACTTTCAATTTTTCATTACCTTTTTACGGTTTTGAAATCTTTGAAAGATAAAATATTTTTGTAACTACAGAACATTGTGTCTATAGCGACCAAAGTAATAACATCTTGCACTTGTCACGATGTATGAGTTTAAACCGCAATGAGTACAGAAAATTGCTAGCATGTCTTCTAGGTATATTTTCTTGGACTCATTTCATTCCTTATAGTGCTAAACACTCTTGTGGTTAGACAGACAGATTAAGGAGGAAATGCATGCTAAATATTCAAGTTAATGAATACATGATGGCTAGTCCCCCATCTACATAAGTAGAGCTGCATATACTCTATACAATACCTAAGTACATTGCTACTTGTAGGCATTCTAAGAGAGTAGGAAAGTAAATAAATCGCTATTTGTTTTCTACTGGTGATGTAACACTTACAGTGTTGACAAATCCAGTGGGAGCTTTGCGTTTTACTACTGAAAATGCATTCATGTAATGTTGTAAATTTTAGTGGGAGCTACAAGATTTATTTCTTTGTTAGTTACCACATTATTTCTAGCTTGCTTTGAAATAATGTATTACTTTTCGATATTTTGAAAACCATTGTCTAAAGGAAGATTGCATTTTATTTTATAGATAACACGTTGCCTTTCCGATGTTGCTTTCCGAAACGTTATCTATAGGATAATAATCCACAATTCCTTATTCAACATCATGGTTTGAAATCAACTTGTAATATCTATGACATTATCATATTGTGGGAGAAATCCTAAGTGTGTGCAAGGAACAACATGTAACAATATGATTAATTGGTTTCTCTTGAACGCTAGGTTAGAAGTATAAATCTACTGGACTTAAAACACCATGGATGTTTGTTGCCCTATTATATTTAAAAGTCAAGATATAATATAAAGATACTTCAACTTATTGACTATATGATTCAGTCAATATAATTATGGTTCGATTATATAATCATAATTATGAAGTATAAAATTAACTTGAAATTACTACTGAACTCATGAGGGGTTGTGTTCTAATGACTTTAGTTAGTATAATTATGTTCTAGTTAAGACATAATATAAGTCCTTGAATTTGTCAATGACTTATAAAATAAAGTATGTGGTAACATTGTTATGTCTTCTTGTTAACACATTAACATGATGTCCTTGAATTATTCGGAGACTAGTAACGTATAACTTGACATGTTCTGTTTTCTTGAAACACATGAACATAGAGTTAACATAAGGTCCTTTAATTATTCAAAGACTCATAACGTATACTTGACATGTTCTGTTTTCTTGAAACACATAAACATAGAGTTATTGTACTATTCAAAGATATACGTTATAGCATGCACTTGGTTGTTAAATACTGTGTATTCAATTTGGCTCGACCCAATTGACAAGTATTTTATCCATAGAGAATTAAGTTATCTGAGGAATTTTGATGGAGACTCACAATTCCAATACTCATAGAATACCACACAATCATGGTATGTCTAATGTGTTGAAACAAACTATATTCGTATTGTTTGATTTCTGATAATTATAATTGCTCCACCTCCAAAATCTATCAAGGTTAGAAATTTACGTGTGTCATGGATACACTCAATATAGTTCTAACCTAGAAGGTATTCAAGACATCATCTATTTATAGATTAGGGATGAATCCCATTATGTCTTGATTAAAGTTCTGCAATTTGTTAATATCTTATGAAGCATATTATTAACAAGCTAGAGATGAGAACTGTAAAATGTATTTTGTTGTCCCAATTAAGAACATTTTATTGTTGCTTAAATACTTAGTATTTAGAGAATTATCTCTTCTTACAAAAGTAAGTGGGAGCATCTATAGATCTTGAAAATATTCAAGAACAAAATACATAACCTTCTGAATTCACTTGCTGATGTCATACTAAGGTTAAAACATGAAAATGTCAACCCAAAGTATAATGTAACTCTCATTCATAAATCCGTAAGGATACCTCATCAATGGAGTGATATTTTTATATCAATGCTGAGGAATATTAGTTAAAGGGTCATAATTAACCTGCTAACTAATAAGATGAATTATCACATCTTGAATCTGATAAATATCTTAGAACTATGAATGAAAAGATGCAATCCTTAAAAGACAATCAATGTTTTGAGATTGATTGGTCTTTCACCAAACAGTAAAATGTGAGGTGAGAATGAGTTTCTTTTGAAGGAAGGCTCATAAGGACAAGATTGTATACATATTAATGTCTGACTGATGACAAGAGTTTTTTAATCTTACTCAAGCAATTGACTATGATTAAATCTTTCTTTTATACACGCATTAATTATATAAAGATAACTAATTGTCATACAGATTTCTTGAATCTGACGTATGGCGAATTAAGGATCATAACTCTTTCCTTAATGATTACCTTGCGAGGACGATGAGTAATCAAAAGGGTTATGAGTCTGTATTTGTTTTATGACAACTAAGTTTTATAACTCTTTTCTTTATGATTACCTTTTGCGAGGACGGTGTGTAATCAAAAGGTTATGAGTTTTAAATAATCTTTATAAAGTATACAAGATAATAGAATCCAAGTGTGGATTAGATCATGCATCTAGGAGCCGAGATCTTAAGTGTAATCACAATATGGTTTCTGATTAAATTAAGATAACTGTTGAGTACATCTGACATCAAGTGGGAGCATTATGTTTTTTCCTTAAAATTCATATGTTATGTAACATATTGAAGGTATCATTCTATCTAAGCTAGATGTTAATCCTTGAGATTGGAATGAAACTTCACTTGGGAATTTAGGAAATAAAACAAACACCTTTGGAATAAATGATTAATGTAATAAACATATGCGGAAATTAAGTCCTAACACAATGCAATATATCATTGAAGCAAGTCTTAAATGATATGTTTCACTTGAGATAATTTAATACATGGATGGAAACCTTGTGTTTTTAACTAAGGATTCATCATGTATAACTTATATTATGTATAAGACTAGTTGTTACTTTTGCACCAGAGCAAGATGAGCTAACAACAACAGTATCTAATTGAGAGTGTTTAGATGATTGATAATAATAGTATCTAATTAAGAGTGATTTAGATGACTGTTAAAACAAATGTTTACGAATTGTATAAGGCATAGTGTTGTTTGTGTACACACGATGCTAGAGAATAATCAATCCTAGTTAAAGTAGAATTTCATCTTTTATGATAAATCTACTAACTAGATATGCTCATATTAGGGTATAGTTGCAATACACATTAAAGAATGAGGATACTTTACATTTTAAGAAACTGTAAAGATGACTGTCTCAGATAAGTATGTTGTTGACTACAAATACCTCGTTAAAGGTATTGTCACATTTCCATACTATGATTCTTGCAATAGTATGCAAATATACATACGACACTCATCATAGCGTTCAAATTCTTCACAAATTTGTGAATTTGAAACAAGTATTCGGAAAGTTTACTCAGATAACTATTTAGCTGTCTTGTAAAGAAAAAGTTGAGAATGTTAGATACATTGGACTTCAACTTGCTAATTAGTTTCATGCATATCTGTTTTTAGTATTTGGATAATTGGGATGTAAGACAATTTTTACTTTCTGATGAATAAAGATACGTGGTATTTGTTATTCATACATATAATAATTGTTATCCTATATTTGCATGTTTAATCCTTGAATAATTTTATTATTCTAAATATGTCCATTGTCGGTTAACAGTATGGGAGTATTGTTACATAAGACAAATGTGAGTGTTGGTTATATTCTTTGAATATATGGATGGTTCCCGCCAAACTCATATGTTATTCACAAGGGATGCATATTGGACACCCCAACCTTCGAATATTTACTTTTGGATCCTTAGTCATGAGTAAAATATCAAAAAATGGTTAGTTAAGTCATCCTTAGACTTGAGAATACAAACAAGTTCTGGTATGTGTGGATATCACTTTTTAATTCTAAGTCAAACGCTAACCTGAAAATGGTAGTTATAAAGGCTATTATTGGAAGTGATGTGAAGCAGCATTCACAACACTTGTATTCAACAAAGAATTTGTTCCTCCACTTGATGTGCAGTATGATACCATTGGCGCCTCTCCAGAATTAATCAGATAATTGTGTGGCCGCACCCAAAGGGTAATGCAAGATGATTCTTGATTACATTTGGTATATCTGTATTAAGTTCTATAACGAGAATCTAAATGGTTAAACTATATGGAATGAGTTAGGATCCATATCCATGGTTTAACGGTATTTGAACAAAAGGATGATTATAGCAAGAGATACATAATCATGCTACTGAGAATGTTTATGAAACTTGATCTCAGACATTTCTAGTTTTAAAACGAATGTAAGTGTTGCTAGACATTTCCGTCGTTAGTATTTGGGCTGTCTGCTACTCCAACTCCCAAGTGAGAGCTGTTGGATTATATGGTAGTTGGATTAGTTAAATACAACTAGAAATGTATGAGCCTATTAGGGGCACACACGTTAAACACTTAGAGTGCATTTTATTTCACGTAAGTTTCTAGTGTAAACCATTTGGACATTAAAATGACCAAGACATGAATCCTTTGGTTGTCCTAATGCTATGGCCGACCTATGGATGGATCTAGAGAGGTTTCTAGGTTCATTGAGTGGAGATAAGGGAGAGTTAAAGAGTTGTGATAAGTATTGAAGTGTTCTTTTGAGCCTTATCACCATTAGGGTTTGAGGGGTATATAAACCCCTCACCCCCACCTCTTCCAGTCGTCCCACACATCACAAACACTTCCCAAATCAGTTTCAAGTCATTCTTCTCTCCATCTCCATTAAATAAGCCGAATAAATCAAAACCATAATTAGGGTTCTTTGCCTTTTCGAATCTGCTTAATTCGGTAGACCTAATTGAGGGTTTTTCGAGTGTGGTTTGATCCCACAAGTCCTACAGCAGATCTCTTACTTTGGTTTACTAGTTCTCACATGTTGACAACAGTTAGAAACACCCAGGGTTTCATTTGTTTGATTTTTGATTCCATTTGGTGAAATTCGGTGGTACCAAATTCGGTATAAACCCTAGGCACACTTCCTAATTTTTGGTACTATATACAAGGGTGGTATTAGGGACTTTATTCAGGTTGTTTTGGCATACAAAGGTTGTATTGGGTATACGTGTAGTTGGACTAGCATCCGGACGCATTCGTTGGACGTGTTTGTGTGAGCACTCGTAAAGGTGACATCTTAGTCACTTTGTTCCATTACATTTGCAGTTGATCTTCAAGGGTTAGTTTTCTAGTTTTCCATTTAGTTTATTTATTGTGTGTTAATCATTTACACCTTACTTGATCCATGTCCGCTGCGTACTCGTAGTGTTAATGGTTAACAGTTTATCAAATCCCAACACAGTGGTGAGGTGAGGTTGTGTTGATAGCGTCGATGGGTTGCGAGAGAGGAGTGGTGAGAGTTGGATGTAAAGTGAGATCTATATTTGAGATATATCATGAAGTTTGGAAAATTAAGCAGGAAAACGAAAGTGAGAAAATGAAAGTGAAAAATGTAAGCGGGAAACGAATGTGGGTGTTAAATCTAAGCGGGAAATGGAAGATAGATGGTACTTGGTGTATGTGTGTCGACTTTACCAACTTGAACAAGGCTTGTCCAAAATACAACTACCCTTTATCACCTATAGATTAGAAAGTAGAATCCTTAACCGATTTTAAGTGTAAATACTCCATAGACGCATACAAAGGCTATCACCAATCCCTAATGAGAGAATCTAATGAAGAAAATACTCCCTTTTACACCAACGAGGGCATATACTACTACACAAAAATGTCATTCAGTCTTAAGAATGATGGTTCTATTTACTAGGCATTGGTAGATACAGAGTTTAGTCCTATGTTTGTGTAAACCTAGAAGCATATATAGATGACATGGTCAACAAAAGTAAAACCAAAGATGCTTTGCTACGCGACATCATTGAAACATTCATGAACCTCATACGTATCCACACTCTCTCACAACATTTCACACACTCATATGGTTTGTTGAGCGTTACCCAAGCTTCTTGATTCTTAATAATCTCTTTCGATCCTTACTGTTCAATACGTGAAACTGAACAACACAACCATCCTAAAACATCTCTTAATCACGTTACGTAAACAACTAATACCCTACCGGTCCCTAAGCGAAGTAAAACAAAAGGTGGGAGAAGACATCCACATGACTAGTCAACATTAATTTTAAGCATCTATTTGAAACCCATAATCGAGCCATCCGCCAGAGATGATAGTATACGAATTAATATTTTTTAGTACAATGATAGTAAAAGAATTGACGTGTTTCAAAAGAACCTTTTTTGTTAAAAATTAAGATTTTTTAGTAACGCTTTAATCCGAAAATATTCTTTAGTACGGTTATCAAACAAAGCGCACCCAATAAAGAGTTATTGGTAAATAAAAATGTTTTGGTGCGGTTTTGTAAATAACTGTATCAAAAAATAAAACCAACACGTACCAAATAATAATTTATTAGTACGGTTTTTTTACAAACAGTATCAAATAAAGTTTTCTTTTTCGATTTTGATACGGTTTTTTCTATAACCCTATTAAAGTAGCGTCCCAAATAGGGAAAATTTCCTAAAAGGTCCGAGTTCAAGGATGCCAGTCATCTTCTTCCTCAAAAACATTTTTAAGCCAAAAGAGTCCAAGGCGACTAGGCGTTGGGGCAACCTCACCACAACATGCCATGTGTCCCTTATTTAATTATTAAAGTACATTTCAGGTACGTATTTGTTATGTATGTATACATTTTGTTGTATTGGGACTTGTACTTTTACATAAAATAATATTATACATGTTTTTGTACTTTTACATAAAATAATATTATACATGTTGCGACTTGTACTTTTAGGGCAACTTGCACTTTTGGACGACTTAAAGTACTTTGTATTTTTTAAAACTAAAAGATTTCATTTTTGTTTTTATACCTATTTTTGTTTTTATACCTGATACTAATATTATACACTAATATTATTAAAACACACACCACACACAGCAACAAACACTAAAACACACACAACCTCATGAACACGCACCCAACACCTGTTCTTCTTCCCTCTTGATTGTTCTTCATCAGATGAACAGAAACTTTAACCCTTTTTACCAATCCATCTATAACACTAATAGTAATCGAGAATCTAAATCCATATTCAAATCACAATATTTGATTTGTACGATGTCAAAATCAGTGTTAGGTCAAGTGTTAAGTTGCTTCTAGAAATTAAAGGTCTTTTGTCAATGAAGCCAAATCATGAAAAGTTATTTCGGGGATACTATTTTTGGGCGTGGTTGGTTTATTGTCTCACGACAATGATAGCCATATGATGCATTTATGTTTTTCAAACATCAGGTATTGTCTCTAAACCCTAGACCTGATTGTACTCACCAATTTATATTCAAATATAGGGATCATTGGTTAGAGTTTGGTCGGAAAGAATTTTGTTTGATTACTGGGTTTCGATTTGCCCACTTCTCAGAAAAACATGGTCCAATGAGTACTTTTTTCGATCGATATTTTTCAGAAAATAAAACAAGAAATGGTTTCAAGAAAATAAACGGGTTTGATCTTTTGAATGTTCTTAAAGATAAGCAAACTTGGTTAAATATGTTGGATGAAGATGCTGTTCGTTTGTGTTTGCTGATTGCCAGTGAATTAGTTTTTATGGGTAAAGAGAAAAGGAATTTCTTGACGAAACATATAATGTGGTTGGTGGATGATTTTGATGCTTGGAATGCTTTTCCTTGGGGTGAATACATGTGGGAGAAATTTTATAATAGGACTGTAAATGTGGTTTCTAGACATACCGAACATCATTTGGCTCAGCTGAAGAAGAACCCAAATTTCAATGCCACATACAATTTATACGGGTTTGCTTGGGCATTCAAGGTTAGACAATTGTGTACTGTTAATTTTTGTTTAAAAGTAAACTAACTTAGGTTTTGTATAATAATGCTTTGCGTGGTTTACTAGGAAAGCTTTCGGGAAAGGGGAAATTAGGTATCACAATCTTATACAAGGCTTACTTAACCTAACAATTTTGTCAAAAAAAAAGATTTTAACCAATACTTAACAAAACACACTTTCTATACAATAACCTGATTATTTTGCTATAGATATGGATTTTGGAGAGTTACCCCAACATTAAAAAATGGTGGTCTAAAAAGGCGAACGTGATCCCACATGGTCTTGCTTGGTCAAAGGTTACAATGTTTGAGAAATCGGATTATGAAGAACTATTTGGACCGGTAAACACAAAAGTCAAAAACTTTATTTTGACATAACTCATTTGTTTTTCCATCATGTTGTACGTGACCATTATTTATATTTTTTTTCTAGATGTCAAATCTAAATGTGTCCCTAATTTCAAGTCCTGAAGAGACGAGTCAGACATGGTTTAAGGATAGTGTTGAGTTTATTAAAGGCTTGGATGATCAAGACGGTACATTTCTTCAAGATGACCAAGGTAGAGAAAAATGTATGGAACAACATAACGGAATGTGTGGTGACACTGAAGATGGTACTTTTGTTAATAGGGTTGTAAAAAAAATATGTCCTAAAATGAATCGAATGTCAGTTGATGATGGGGATGGTGTTTTGGATTCTCAGTCAGATGATGAGGATGGTGTTTTGGATTCACAAACAAAAGATGTTATTGAAGAAGCGAAAATGCTTCCAACCATGTCGTCAAATAGTCCACAAGCGGGAAATGCTGCAGTATCTAATTTTTTTGCTGAATTTGATGCTCTTAAAAAGGAAGTTTTGTTGATAAAGAGACGCAAAGATGATGAGTTTGATGAATTGATAAAAATATTTTCAAAGTTAGAGACTTTCAAAACTTTTGTTAAGTTAAAAAAATTACTTACAAATGATTTGTGTACCAAAAATGAATCAAGTGATTGCAATCCAAAAAATTCTGATGGTGGTGTGTCTATTGAAGAGAAGCCAAAATTTTCTTCCCATCATACTGATAGTTCAAATCATATTGGTGGTGTGTTTAGTGAGGCAAAGGTTAGCATGCTTCATCATCTTCTAATTTTATTGTATAGCAGGCTTGTTCTTGAAATGTTTTACTTTTAAATGTTAAATTAATAGACCAAACATTGACTGGTTTAATTAAATAGCAGGCTTCATCCTCTTCTGCTCATCCTGGAAATGACGAAGATGTGTCTCATTTAGACGATAACATGGAAATTGATGGTCCAAATGCAAAGGATCGTTATAGTAATTCTCAGCATCATTTGCACCTTCTAATCAAAGCTTTAGGCACTAAAATAGAAAATCCAAGTATTGATTCAGTTGTGGTTGTACCTCCTAAAGTTGATGATCCTATGTTACGTACCATTAAACCAAAAGATGACTTTGATGAAGCTGATGTATGTACTTATACCTTATCTTTGATAATTTATTACTACTGACAAAATTCTTCTACTGATCTTTTCCTTGTATCTAAATTTTGACAGGTGGATAGTTATGATGATGACTACATGTCATTGTTCAACGATGAAGAGCAACCTGCCAAATCATCGTTAAATGATCTGGAGTTGCAACAAGAACCCGATATAGTTGATGTCAAAGATGGGATTTTAGAACAACAAGCAAATGCTGATAAAGGAAAACCAACTATTATTCAAGAAACTGTTGGGGTTACAGTTGAAGAGCAACCTAGTTTAGGGAGAGGTTTAGGCACCCTTAAATTTAAGAAGAAGAATTGCGAACGCGCTTTAAGACCAAACTATGTTTTAAGGTCTGCTAAAATAAGAAAGAAGAAGATGGCTATGTCTCTGAAATCACCATTTGGTCAACAATCAGATACAACTCCCGTTCCCACAAAAAGAAAGACAAGGTTAAACAAAACAGAAGACATTGTGCTGCCTTTCGATTTAGAGGTACATTACTTGTTATTATCAATTTTAATTCAATATATTATATTTTAGTATATTAGTCATATGTCCAATTGATTACAGGATATCTCCGGACAGCCACGAATTCGGTCAATGAATCATATAATGACACATGACCCGTTTGTTGAGGTTTGGCGCAAATTCTTAGTTAATTTATAATTTATAAATTTAGTATTATTTATAATTAAATTTTTATATTTTTTAACTAGAATCTGTCAAGACCAAATGGTTGCAAAAGTGAGAAGGTTACAGTTCTTGAGTATATGTCTACATTTATAAACAATAAAGATCTGCCAGAGTATCAGTTTCCTTGGGGAAAACGAGACATTGTTATAGGTCAATCTTTTTGGTTGAGGTTGTCTTGTCTTAACATTGGTAAATCAGGCTGTTGACTAACCAAGTAAGTACCTATAGATTTCCTAATTTAAAATTGATCATAATTCATTTCAATTC
>BQNB010187570.1:0-12029 GCA_026074375.1 Tanacetum coccineum
ATATCCTAGATGGGCTTAAACGATCTTCACAATTGGTATCAGAGCCTCATGGCTCTTGATCTAGGATCTACAAGGTTTTTGAAGAAACCCTAAAACCCTAATTTTTAAGAAATCGTTTTGTGGTAAAAGTTTTATGGGGTTTTGAAGATAAATTACTATAACAGTGTTTATAATCATCCTCTCTACCTGTTATGGGTATGCAATATGATTGTAAATCATTGTTATTATTTAAGGGTTTCTTTGCATCATATGTTATAGGAAGGATCTGGTGGTGTTCGTGTTTTAACAGCAGATTATGAAGGTTATTAATGCAACAAGTTCAAAATAATGATTGGATTATGGTTATGGATTGCTTCGTATTTGTGTCTGTGTGCAGCGGGTATGAAAGTATCATGTTGTCATGATCCATGTTGATACTGATGATTATGGTAGTTTATAAGTATACAAAGTTAATGCTGCTTTGGATTCGAGTTACTAATGGCAAGTACATTAGTACCGCTTGTTTTGCATTAGTACTGCTAATAGCAGTTACTACTGCTTGATTATATTTAATGTTTTCAATACAACTTAATGCTGCTACAAGAACGAGCTTGTGCTGCTTGGGATCAAAGGAATGATTCTGCTGCTCATTATATTTTAATACTGCCAATTATACGTTTCTACTGCCAAGCAAACAAAGAGAACAGTAGTAATTGGTTAGTGCTATTCTAATATGCTGCCATTGGAGATTAGTGCTGCCAGCTTAAGTTAATACTGCTGCACTAAGTTAATACTGCTAGTATATACTTAATGTTGGTGGTACATACTTAATGCTGCTAGTATATATTTAATGCTGCCAGTATTAAGTTTCTGCTGCTAGGCTTAAAACGAAAGTTACTACTATTAAAGTTTTAAGCTTGTTGAACTTAAACCAAGGTTAGTACTGTTTGTATATTTACTACTGCCAATAGAAGGAGTTACAACTGTTGGTTACTACTGCTTGGTTTAAGGGGAAGCTAATGATTTTAAATGTTCTTAAATGTTTAATGGCTCATTTTTGGATTTCTTGGAATAATTGGTTACGAAGAAGATTGTTTATGATTTATTTGGAGTTGAAGTGGAATTTCATAGATGTGTGTTTTATCATACCTTTTAGCAGGAGGTAACTTGTTTGTGTTTTCAATGTTGTGACGAAGACGTGACAAATCTAGCAAAGGTGTGTGATTTTTCTTATGGTGCTCAATGCTCAATTGCTAATCATGTAATACAATATAGTATAAAGCTATGAAGAAAAATAATATCCTTAGAGACCATTGTTTAACTTACAATGTCTGAGAACGAAATGAGACCATTGTGCAACTCACAATGTCTAAGAAGTAAGATGAGACCATTGTATAACTCACAATGTCTGAGGTATAATTGAGACCATTGTGCAACTCACAATGTCTTAAGAAATGCTCTGGTATTTATATAAATAACTCTTATATAAATAAACGTGCGATATACGCAAAAGATGTAAGCATATATATTACATATATGTATGTCACATAAGCACTTAATGCAGCACGTAATGTAAGCACATAAGCAAGTAACGTGTATGCACTTTGAAAATGTTTGATGTGATGCAATGTTTGTGAAAACGGTTATAGTCTAGGGTAAAATATGCAACCTAGTTCTCTATAACCTTGGCTCTGATACCAATCTGTAACACCCCCAAAAATGTGTCGCAGCGGAAATATGTCAGGGGGCGTTACTTCATAATACAATAGCACAAGATACAAGAGAACGACCTCTAAATGTGTCGTTTGTAAAACAATCTCGTTGATTTTCTGAAATCAAAATAATAGTTGTCCCATAATTGCATCACCATGAAAAACTTGAATGTAAAGACTCCAATGCACATCAAATAATTCAAGCATCTAATTCACCTGAGAAAAACATGCTTAAAAGTGTCAACATTAAAGTTGGTGAGTTCATAGATTAGTTTAAATATGAATGTAAGTTTCAACGAATATATTTATCCACTGTGTCATCACAGTACCATGTAAAATATTTATAAAATATGCACGACCCATTTTATGTTACCAAAAGTACCAATCTTATCCCAAAGATTTTTATAAATGATGCATGACAAATTTAATGTCACCAAAATGTTCCAAGTATGTATTTGTCAAGGGCCCTGTAGTCCCAACGTGATCCGACATGTCATAACGTTCGTTCCCAGTGATAGCTAGTCACCCGAACGGGGGTTGTCAATCCCGAATAGATCTATTTTATATCATTCGCGTGGACATCACGCTATAATGTTCGTTACATGCGTTAGCTTAATCACCCGAACAGGATCCACACCCGAATAGATCTATTTCATAAACATTCGCCGACTCAACCCCCCAAGTGATTTACACGTTCATGCGTTGTGACGTAGACCTGTTGTATGTACCCGATTCGGCAGTGATACAAATAATGTTGTTACATCATGGGTGTTCCCTCAAGAACACCCGGGCATGTAATGCTTGTCTGGCCCCGCAGGCGACCAAATCAAATCGTAATCCGAAATCATTTCAAATGTTAAAGTATGCCATTTGTGACAAAAAAATAAAGTCAAATGATGGATCCCATAGCGAAACTATGCATTAAGTATGAAACCCAATTTAAAATCAATCATGTAATGTGTTGTAATGATTGCAAAATCTAGTATGTGAATCCAAGTGTGTAGGCTATAGTATGTAAAAGATATTGTGAACAAATATGTAAACAAGTTATATTGAGCATGTATTCTCCCCCGAAATTTGTAAAGTAAATGTAAAATAAGTGAAAGAGGGGCTATAAACTCACATCGATGACGAATAACGATTGGCGGGAATGTACACAAAGAGTACAAGTCAAAACGGAAACAGAAACGACTCGACCAAGAAGTTGCGGTTTATCTTAACGGCTAAGACCCATTAGCTAGAGATGTACTTGGTTTTCCGATGAATGAGCACGTCAATGTGGCACGTTGATAAAAGATTTAGATTTAAAGTTGTAATAGATTGGTGGTTGGTTAAATAAACAAATCAAAAAGTAACGCAAGGTGTGTAATATATTCCGTATATATTACATAATGATAAATGACCAAATATATAATTCCTATCGTAAATTATATATTAAGATACCCACCCAAAAGGACAACTCGAAGCGTATATGATACACAACATGTGTGTTCCCTAAAAGATGACAATTAAACTAAAATGGTTTAATTATATAATACTTTCCAAGTATTATATAAGAAAATAATAAAAATTAAAGAAACTAAATAATTCGACACGTTCCCGGATATCCCCAAATGATTTAATGGAAAGTTTCTTTATAAAAATGAACACACGTTTTAAATCTGCAAATTATGTTAAACGACGTTTTTAAAACTCTTACAATAGTTATGATGTTATTTTCTAGTTGCTAATAAAATATAAGATTATTTTTTTAATACATTGTTTCCTCGATGGGTTGCTAGAATATTTATCCCATTTGTAAAAGTATAGTTTCCGTTTGTTTATCCGGTTATTAATATATTACGAATTAGAAATCTTGAAATTATATAACTTAACCCTTTTTCAAATAATACATGTTGAAATTTACTCATGTGTTCAATATATATGATTAGGCAAGATTAATTAATACATGACACATTTATTTAACCATTTTAAACCACCAATATATATATATCCGGTTTATTATTTTTAAACCTCGCGATAATATTTATTTATCGTTTGTTAAAATTTTGTTATACCAAACGCACCCTTTTCAGTTTTCTGTTACGCCAAACGCACCCCATGAGGTGCTGCTGCTAAACCAAACGCATCCTTATTGGTTTCTTTGTTACCCCAAACACCCCCGCTGTTAACCAAACGCACCCCTTGGGTGCTTCTGCCCAAACCAAACGCACCCTTATTGTTAACTGCACAACCAAACACCCCTTTTGGGTGTTATCCCGCAAACCAAACGCGCCTTATGGCTGTTTACAGCCAACAATGAGCCTATTTGGCGGGGGGGGGGGGGGGGGGGGGGGGGGGGGGGGGTTGTTTACAGCCATACAAACGGCACCCTTGTGGTGGTTCATCGAACAATCGGCAACCGATGCATTAGGTTATATAACTAACCAACGCCCGTGGGTGTGCTGATAGCCAAACTCACCCTAATCTGGTGCTTCATCTCCGGGAAACCACACGCACCTGGCTGTGAACCACTAACCACCCGAACACACCTCATGTTTTACTATAACTAACCGCCACCTTCTGCGGTGGTGAGACCACAAACCGCAGCACCCTCGTGGTGCGGTGGTTGTAATCGAAACAAACACCCTCGTGTTTAACATATGAACCGATCGCTGTCCTTTTTGCGTTTTATAAACAAAGCCGAACGGACCCTAGTGGTCTTAGCCACAAAAACGTACAAACACCCTCATGGAGTGTCGATGAAAATGATAGTGGTGATAAGGGTGAGATTGTTGCGATGATGATGGGACGAGGGGTGCGGCGGCTGTGGTGGAGATGGTGGTGCGACTGTGGTGAGCATGGCGGAGGTGATGGTTGATGTGGTATGGAAGTGATGATGGTGCGATGATGTTATGGTTGGTGGATCGATGGTGGATCGATGGTGGGGTGTGGTAGGGATGGCGTGGAGTGGCGGTGGCATGGGCGGTGGGTTCGCCGGATTTTGGCCGGAGTACCAGTGGCGGCGCCGGGATTTAGAGAGAGGGTGTGAGTGTGTTTTGGTGATATATATGAAAATGAAAACCCTAGTTCCTAATATATATACACTAGAAAGTTTTAAAAAAAAGTGGAAGGTGTTTAATAGTTGGGGGTGGATTATGTAAATATTTTACAGGGACCAAAAGTGTAACTTTTATTAAATAATGGTTCGGGACTCGTTTAGGCCACTTAACGGATGAATTAAAATACGAAACTTGCGCCATTGTTTTCTAAATAATTTTTCCAACAAAATGAGTATTCACTCGACTAATTTTCGTAAACGTTTTATAAAATTTATTTAAAACGTTTATTATCTATTTTGTGACTTGGTTAAAAATAAAAAGAAATTTTAACTCGGATATTCGCGTTATCAACAACGCTTAAATAAGTAAAATATTAAATAATTTTGTTTAATATTTTTATTAAATAAATAGTGATAATTAAAAATGAATTTAATTATTTTTGTGTGTCGGTACCCGTTGTGTGCAGTTTTCAAAACTTTGCGGGGCCGTTTTAGCCCTCTTCTGCTTGCTTTCAAGTCTCGGGCAAAACTAAAAAGTTGTCTGAAATATCATTTCACATCAAATTGCTTTAGAGTCCGAGTCGTGAATACGTGATTTAGATGATCGTTCTTATAAGTCAAGTCAGACCCTAAAAGTCAAAGATTGAAATCGTCATTCAAAATTTCGAAAATTCTCGGATGTTACAGTACCTACCCCTTAAAGAAATCTCGTCCCGAGATTAAATTTGTGTTATCCGATTGTGTGACTAAGGAAAGACTTAAGGTTTAATAAACTCGTTCTAACAAGACGCTGATAACTTTATTCAGCAAATTTCGGTGTTTCTACACTTCTCAATTTTACCAAAAATTTTGGCTAGGTTTGTCCAGGATATTCAATCCATCAAAATGAGTATCTCAAAATATATCATTACAATCTTATGACTCGTATAACCGCGTTATAGGGAAAGTCACATTATAGTGAAAACCTCATGAGAAGATGTAGTGCGCGTGAGTATGTTTGTCCGAATAAGTTTCTAAATGTCCCGTGGACGGAGTGCTCGTTCTCTACTACGTAATGTTCGATGATTCATATCAATGTGGCTTATGTATGTAAGTACCCAACTTACTTGGCAGTACTAGGTAGTATCGCGACCTAAGTCTTCCTACTAGTGGCCTGAAATGAATAGTCCAACTATCTGTTTCGTCGATAGGTGTTTATCTCGTTTAAGGGGAGTTGCATAACCTATTGGGTAAAGTTGTATCAGTTGGGACCGCTCCCGGACCCAACAGCAGCGACCATAACGTCAATACTATAACAAATGGTGATGGGATGCCGAAAATTAGGACATTTCGAGAAACAATATTCCCAGAATAAAGTTTAATAAATGAGAGGAGCTCGCGAGAGAGCTTATGCGATAGACGAAGGATTATGGTACTCAGTCGCTAGTTTGAGGACGAATCAACTCATTTAACTCCAGTATGTAACAAGTCTGTTAGTTCCACGAATAGTTCGTGATCGCGAAGATTAGCAACGGCACAAGTAATAACTTAAGAATGAGATAAGGTAGCTCCAAGCGAGGTCTTATGATTCTGCTGAGTGGCAAGACACGATTGTGTCTCTAGACCCTTTTAACGGATTCTGATGATTATCGATTTCAGGTTCATACTCGTGTCATATCGGATACCATTAAGCCCACTCATTTATAATTTCTTATTTACATAAAGAAGCGTCCAAATTTATGTAAGTAAGAAATGATAAACTTATGGTTCGGTGATTTATAATTTATTTATTTAAATGAAGAGGCGTCCCAATCATTTTAAATAAAGAGATTATAAATCATCCTACTTAATAATTTTTGATATAACACGCGTACACACAAAGTTTTCAAGTTGGTGAATGACATAACGATGCCGATGCTCTAATGAGTATAGAACGAGTATTTAAAACTCATCTTCGGAGACGGGGGGGGGGGGGGTAAATAATCAGGGAAGATCGACATAGAGTTTAAGACAGTTAATGAGTACTCGGTTAGAGTAAAATAAGGTAAAGATCTCTATGAACGAATCAGTATAGCGATTATCATATCAATCTTCCTATTACAAGTCCCGCCCATACAAGACTTGCAATACTTAGATTCATACATAATCCCATGTAAACAGAACTGTGACGGGCTTTGTTAACATAGCAATTATCATATCAATCCTTATATTACAAGTCTCGCCATACTAAGATTGGTAATATTAGATTCATACATAATTCTTGTAAACAAAAATTATAACGGTCTTCGTGTAATACAAGATAGTATAAAGCTATGAAGAAAAATAATATCCTTAGAGATCATTGTTTAACTCACAATGTCTGAGAACGAAATGAGACCATTGTGCAACTCACAATGTCTAAGAAGTAAGATGAGACCATTGTATAACTCACAATGTTTGAGTTATGAATATTGGAGACCATTGTGCATCTCACAACAGTATTAAGAATGCTCTGGTATTGTATATAAATAACTCTTTTATAAATAAACGTGCGTTATACTCGCAAAAGATGTAAGCATATTTCTTTATATTTGTTTGTCTACATATGCACTTAAGGCAGCAGGGAATAGTAAGCAAATAGCATGTACGTGTATTGCACTTTGTAAATGTTTGATGTGATGCAATGTTTGTGAAAACGGTTATAGTCTAGGTAACATATGCAACCTAGTTCTCTATAACCTTGGCTCTGAGTTGCCAATCTGTACAACCCCAAAAAATGTGGTCGCCAGCGGAAAATTATGTCAGGGGGCTTAATTCATAATACAATTGACAAGATACAAAGAACGAACCTCTAATCCTGTCGTTGTAAAAACATCTCGGTTAATTTTCTGAAATCAAAATAATAGTTGTACCATAATTGCATCACCTGAAAATACTTGAATGTAAAGACTCTAATTTGCACATCAAATAATCAAAGCATCTAAATTCAACCTGAGGAAAAACTATGCTTAGAAGTGGTCAACATTAAGTTGGTGAGTTCAAAGATTACATTTAAATATGAATGTTAAGTTTCAAAAATAATTTATCCAATGTGTCATCACAGTACCAGTGGTTAAAATATTTATAAAATATGCACGACCCATTTTATGTTCCAAAAGTACAATATTATCCACCAAAGAATTTTTATAAATAATGCATGACACATTTAATGTCACCAAAATGTTCCTGTTTGTATTGTCGGGGGCACGGGAAGTCCCAAAGTGATCCGACTATGTTTTAAGTTCGTTCCCAGTGATAGCTAGTCACCCGTAAGGGGGTGTCAATCCCGTATAGATTTATTTTATATCATTCGCCGTGGACTCTCGCTATAATGTTCGTTTACCTGCGTTAGCTTTAATCACCCGAAAAGGGATCCACAACGAATAGATCTATTTCATAACATTCGCGCCTCACCTCCATGAGATTAAGTTCATGACGCTGTGACGGCTAGACTTGTGTATGTACCAGATTCGGCTGGGATACAAATAATGTGTTCCATCTGGGTGTTCCCTCATGTAACACACGTGCATGTACTGACTTGTTGGCCCCGCAGGCGCCAAACAAATCGTAATCCGAAAATCATTTCAAATGTAAAGTATGCATTTGTGACCAAAAATAAAGTCAAATAATGTATCCCATAGCGAACTATGCAAATAAGTATGTAAACCAATTTAAAATCAATCATGTAAATGTGTTTGTAATGAATTGCAAAATCAAGTATGTGAACCAAGTGTGTAGAATAGTATGTAAAAGATATTGTGAACAAATATGTAAACAAGTTATATTGAGCATGTATTCTCCCCCGAGATTTGTAAAGTAAATGTAAAACAAGTGAAAGAGGGGCTATAAACTCACATCGATGACGAAGAACGATTGGCGGGAATGTACACATTGAGTACAAGACGAAACGGAAACTGAAACGGCTCGACCAAGAAGTTGCAGCTTATCTTAACGGCTAAGACCCACTAAATTTCATTAATAAAAAGACTTGAAATAAAAGTAGACACATGTCTCAACGTTATTAATTATACAACCGATGTTTGTAATCGTTTATAATCATTATAAAATATAAATAACATTTTGTAAAATATATTTCGTTTCTTCGATGGGTTGCGTCCAGAACAGTTCGTCTCATTGTAAAAGTATAGTTTTCGTTCATTGGTCGGGTTATTTTATAATACAAGTTAATGTATCTTTAAAAATATAATCTTGGAGTCCCCTTTTATCGGTTTCTAAAACAATAGCAGTTCTAGTAAAACATTATTAAATATAGAAATCTATATAAATTTCGCCATGACCTTTCTGTTTATAAAACGATCCCAAATCGAACGACTTTGTTGCAAATCCACTTTCCTAATTTAATTTAATAAAAATCATTTTAACATTTCAAGGGTGTTTATTAATTATCATTTAATAAACATTATTTCCATATTGTAACTTCGTACGAATCATAGTATTTTATATTCGTCCGCAGTCTAATATGATGTATCCGAAAAATAATAATTTGTCACATTTATTTAACCAATTAACCACCGGTCCGATTATAATATTTATATAAATTTTTGGTATATTTTTATTAGTTAAGATAATATACTCCAAACGAACCCTCGTTGTTCCCCTCGTTGATCCTGAGCTAAACCAAACGCACCCTTTGCGTTTTCTGATAAACCAAACGCACCCCTAGCTGTTAACCCTCAACACCAAACGCACCCTCTTGGCAGATTTGTTAACCCAAACACCCCTGTCGCTAAACCAAACACGCCCTAGTCTAGTTTTAATAATCAAACGCACCCATTTCGGTGTTGCAAAACCAACCAAACACGCCCCAAGGCTGTTTAACAGCCAAACACCCTATGTGGGTGTTTATAACCAAAAACAAACACCCCCCCTTGGGGCTATCATCAACCAAACAGCCCCTTGGGCTGTTATCCCGTAAACCAAACACCCCCTTTTGTTGCAAACCAAACTCGACGCCCTTGTGGTGATAGACCCAACCCGACGCACCCTAAAGGTGGCTGCCAACCCGCAACCAAACGCGCCTTTGCGGGCTGTCAACAGCCAAACGCACCCGCGTCGGGTGGCTGCCACCCAAAACAAATGCACCTTAGCGGCGAACAACCAAACCAACCGCACCCGCGGCTGTGACAGTCCAAACGCACCCTATTGTTATGTTATAACACAAACCAATGCCTCGTTGGTGGTGGCTGATAAGCCAAACGCACCCTAATCTGGTGCTTATCTCCGAAACCACACGCACCCGGCTGTGAACCACAACAACCCGAACGCACCCAGGTTTTACTATAACCCAACCGCACCCTTTTGCGGTGGTGAGACACAAACCAGCCGCACCCTCGTGGTGCGGTGGTTGTCATCGAAACAAACACCCTCGAGGTGTTAACATATGAACCGAACGCACCCTTTTGCGTTTTATAAACAAAGCCGAACGGACCCTAGTGGTCTTAGCCACAAAAACGTACAGACACCCTCGTGGAGTGTCGATGAAAATGATGGTGGTGATAAGGGTGAGGTTGTTGCGATGATGATGGGACGAGGGGTGCGGCGGCTGTGGTGGAGGTTGATGATTATGAAAGTGGTGGGGTTATGGCAGCGGCGGTCGAGTGGTGGTGGTGACGGCGCGTGACCGAGAGTGGTAGTGGGGATCGAGTAGATCGGAAGGAGTGGAGCATTTTTTTGGTCTTGATCGAGAAACTCGCCGGAAACTTTTCCGGCGGCGGTGGTGGTCGGAATCCGGCGGCGGCGCCGATGGTGGGGCGGTGGCCGGATATATGAGAGAGAGGGAGAGTTATAAAAGAGTGTGTGTATGTTTGAGATGGAATGAGAAAAGATTTATAAAACTTTTTTATATATATAAAACTTTTTTATATATATAAAAAGTTTAAAACAAAGTGACAAGGGTATGTTACTTGGGGGACCAAAGGTGTAACTTGTGGAGTAACTTTTATAAAATGTTAGTTCGGGACTCGTTTGAGTGACTCAACGGATGTTTCAACTCTCGAAACTTGCGCCATTGTTTTCTAAATCATTTTTCTGATAAAAATGAGTATTCACTCGACTATTTTTTCGTAAAAGTTTTATAATATTTATTTAAAACGTTTATTATTTATTTTGTATATTTTTGATAAACTTGTCCGTAAAGTGATCCTTTACTCGAATATTTGTGTCTTCAACATACGTTTCTGAATAAAACGTTAAATAATTTATTAAATATTCTTATTTAATAAAACGTGATAATTAAATGTAATTTAATTATTTTTGTGTTCCTAAAATCTTGCGAGGGCATTTCAGTCACCTTCTGACTGTTTTCGGGTCTCGGTCAAAA
This sequence comes from Tanacetum coccineum, assembly GCA_026074375.1. Taxonomy (NCBI): domain Eukaryota; kingdom Viridiplantae; phylum Streptophyta; class Magnoliopsida; order Asterales; family Asteraceae; genus Tanacetum; species Tanacetum coccineum. Next base: position 11,069 of record BQNB010187570.1, read on the forward strand.
CTAAAAAGTTGTCAGGAATGTCGTTTTACATCAAATTGCTTTAGAGTCCGAATAATGAAAACGTGCTTTAGATGGTCGTTCTTATAAGTCAAGCCAGACCCTAAAAGTCAACGATTGAAATCGTCATTCAAAAATTCGAAAATTCTCGGATGTTACAGTATTGACCAATGAGAGCTTGTGAATGACGTTTGTTGCTGCCAAGGTGTACTTTAACACCTACATTGTCCTTTTTGTCCTTCAATTGGGATTTGCCCCATGATTTGACTAAGAGGTTAAATTGGGAGAGACGGTGAATATTGTTAACCACTTTTCCTGCTCTTTTTTTACTATAAAGGTGCGTTTAATCTGTGTTTGACCCGGGCTCATTTTTTCTTTTGACTTGGGTTTGGGCCGGGTTATAATGGATTTAGGCCCGGGCTTGGGTTTTGGGTTTTATAAAGAGAGATAACAAGTGTTAACTTTTATAAATAAAAGTTTACGACCGTTAGGGTTTTTAAGGATTATTTTTGTGAATTGGTTTATAAATGAGGGACTGGTTTGGTAACTTTGGATTTGTCTTTTTGTGTTTTTGTCCAAGGGTTGACTGAGGGTTGACTTTTTAACCTTTTTGTAGAAAACTTCCGGCTCTTTGTGTGCTCTTCCGTTCCCGTGTTCGTGTTTTCCCGGTTTTAACAGTTTTCTTATGATTTTTGCAATATCCGCACCTACACAATCACAAAGACAAAACAAGCAATATACAAGCCTTTTATGCACAGTTTTTGTCTTTTTAGGGTCTATTTTGATATAAAATAGATATGTGTTTTCACACATATCAGCGAGGTGGTGACTCACCCTTTCATAAAAACTAGTCTAAACTATCATTGAATCAATTTAGGGTCTGTCTGATTTATAAGTAGGACTGGATTAAGATTTTAATTTGGTATAAGATTTGAATTTGATAAAAATGTTCTTTTCGTCAAAC
>BQNB010187572.1:0-12029 GCA_026074375.1 Tanacetum coccineum
TATGTGAAAATAAAAGACCAAAAGTCAAAAAGTCAAGTCAGACTCGAAAAGTCAAAGATTAAAATAGCCCTTTAAAATTCTGAAAATTCCCGGATGTTACACTATGTATAGCGAGAAAAGTCTTCAACGATCACCAAAATATACTTCTTGCCATTGATACTCTTAACCCTCATTGGCCCACATAGATCCATATGGATCAATTCCAGCTTGGAATGAGTACTTGGGATCAATTTAGGTGGATGATTAGCTTTTTGACTCTTTCCCGCTCACATGCAAAACATAGATGATCTTTGTCATACTTAAACTTCAGAATACCATCAACCAAACCTTGTTTGGTGAGATCATTAATGGTACCAAAGTTTAAATGTGACAGCCGTCGATGACATAACCATGACTTTGTGGAAGTAGCTTTGGACATCAAACAAACGGGAAAAGAAGGTGCCATCACTGAGATGGAGATTGTATATAAATTTGATTCGCGAGCACCTATTAAAATATTATCTCCTTTCAGATTTCGAACATAGCATGTCTTTGATCTAAAAGCAACTTCTAAATCACCATCGCAGAATTGACCTACACTAAAGAGGTTGTGTCCAAGACCTTTAACATAATATACATGACAAATAGTGATATTTCCATGTACATAATCACCATAGCCTGTGATTGCTACAAAGTGATCGTTTCCAAATCAGATTGTGCCCATGAATTTTTCAACAAAATTTTTTAGTAGTGAAAGATCGCCAGTCATGTGCTTTGAACACCCACTATCAACAATCCACATAACTATTTGAACCACCTGCATTACATGAGAAAACCACAAATGGAAGTGTGCACGGTTTGGGTACCCATCTTCTAATGGTAACTCGTATGTTAGTAGAAGATACTTCATGGTTTCTACTTCTAACAACACTTGGTTTTTCATTATCATTTAATCGCTTTAGAGTCCAACCAACATTTGATTGTGTTTCATACCATTTTTGCCACTTTTGACTGGTTTTAATCTTATTCCTCATGTATTTGCTAAGTGAGATTACTTGTGCAAATAGTGAATTTGATCTAAAAGCATAAGAGTCCTTAGTTTTCGCACTTAAGGGAGTAACTACGGCAAACCTTGTTTTTGTAACTATAGAAGTAGTATCTAAAGACTTAGGTGTCGTAGTTCTAGGAGTGGTAAATAAGGCTCTTCTAACATTTGAATGCATATTCAACTTATATTTTGCAAGACATGAATCATGACATGGGATTAGTATATTCTTAGCACAAGAAACACACAATACATCCTTCGCTTTAGGAGCATTTTTAACATCAACATTTGTTACATTCTTTTTGTTTTGAACAACATTCTTTTTAGATGCAACATTTGTCTTTTTGTTTGACTTAATATGCACTTCTACATCTGCTGAATGACTCTTAATGTGTGACAAGACACTATTCTTGGATAAGGAGCCTCTACTCAATGGTCTTCTAACACTAGTAGCATCCTTAGTCCCGTGGAAGTTAAAACACTCTTAGTTTCTTGATTGTTTGCATTTTAACCTTGTACATCCCTTGCACTTTGTTTTTTTGGTAGGTGAAGTCTGTAAAGTGACTGTTTTTGGCAAAACATGTTTCTCTTTAGTTTTTGGAACAAACTTTTTCTTTTGAAGGATTTGTTTATCAATTGGTGCAACACAGAGAAGTTTGCCAGAAAATGATAGTTTGTCAAACTTAGTATTTATAGACTTGCCTTTTTCAACATTTTTTAACTTTGCTTTCAATTCATAAATTGTTATTAAAAGATCTTGATTCTGAGCATGAACACCCGCATATGCATAGGTCTTTTGATTAACATGTTCAATTAATTCATCAATTTACCCTTGAGTCTGAGTACGTGTCTTTTTTATTGAATCAAAAAGTTTTTGGTATTCCAATTTGACATTTTCACATTCTTTAATCAAATATTGCACTTTAAATTCCAAAGACACGTTCTCATTCTCAAGCTTCTACATTTTTGATATTCAAGAGTTTTCATAAAGATTTTTCTAAGAATTTTCACACTTTGTTTTCTCTTTTTGATGTTGCAATTGTTATTCAAACTCAATGCATTGTTTTTTACATCTCAAAAAATTATTTTTAAGAATCTATATTCTTTTTAGTAAAATCTTTTAGACATCAATGGATTCCCTCTTAACTTTCTCAATTTCAACATCCAAATTATCATTCACAAAATCACTACACATCAACACATATTTTTCAACATCATACTTGAGTGTTGCTTCCAAGAGTTCATCATTTAAAATCTCATTTTGTTTCCAAGTTGCATCAAGATCACTTTCCATTAACTCATAAACATTCATCATTGTTTTTATTTCTTCTGGGAACCATTTTTTAATAATTTTGAAGTATGAATGCAAGTCATGAGTCGGTTTCACCTCTTTGCAACAAAATTCATTTAAAAGTATGTCCTCTTTACTTGTAAAAAAAAATTCTTTGGAGTAGATGTATTTTTTAACAAATTCAACAACCTTTCAAAGTCACGTTCCATTCTATGAAAATGTTTTAGTATTTTACTTGATTTTGGCATTGTTACAGGAAGAGAACTCGATGTACTTGCATTTGAAGAAGTTTCAGAAGTCATAGAAACAGATGGAAAATATTTTTGTTCAACAGAAAGTTCTTTTTGTGGAACAAACATTTTGTAAAGAGCATTTAACTTCTTATAATCAATGGAATGAAAATTATGTTTTTTCTCAATAGCAATTGGATCTTTTAATTTATTTTCCATTTTGATTTGACTCTTGGTTGCATCCTCAAGTATTTCCTCAGTATCACAAACATTCACATGCATTTTTGAATTATTGAGACAAAAAGCATCATATAACTTTAGATTATGAGCAATTTCTTTCTTTAGCGTATAAGGATTTTCATATCCCAAACCATGTTTTAGTTTTGGATCATAAAACGACAAAGGTTTTGGTCCAAGCATAAACAAAGCTTGTACGGATTGGCTCATTTTAGTTACAAAATTTTTATTTGTTTTCACCTTAACTTCCAAATTCAAAATACCATCGAGATACTTATCTTCATTAGCATTCATCTTGCGTTTTAAAACACTTGGTGCATTTTGCAATTCTAAAATCTTTTTCATTTGTTCTAAAAATTTTAACTGCAACGCATCTCTTTCTTGTTCTAACGCTCTAATTTTATCTCTGTCTTGAATGAATTGATTTTAAAGTTCAGTTTCAAGACGTTTTACTTTGAGATTAACCTCGTTGAATGTTTTTTGAAAATTCATTTTATTTGTTATGTTTGTTTCAAAAACCTGAATCCTTTCCTTATATTGCTTAAGTTGTTTAGTTAACACGCCATTTTGTTGTTTAATTTTGTTAGCAATTACTTGTTGCTTCTCAGCTTCTTTATACGCATTTCTGGCTAACTATTCTAGTTCATATGGATCATGAACATATTTATCGTGATCAACACTGCCATTATTAACTTTCACATTTGTATCATCAAATATAATATTGCTATTAATTTAACCATCACCAATTGTAAAATTAATGATTTTACGTTGTTCATGACACGTTTGTTCATGATCATCGTTCAAGTAGCTTGTTGATGGTGTTTGTACCTCTCTTATGAATTTAGAATCATAGCTTGGGCCTTCACCATAATCAACATTTACTGGTTGAATTATGGCCATCATACATATGTTTGCACTCAATTCTACAAGCTCTTGCATTTGAATAGTATCAGCGAAAAGAAAATCATTTTGTTCATTGGAGAGAATGACCCCTGCTTCATCCTTCTTTGCCAGCAACATTTGTTCCATGAAGTACTTAGAATCCCAAACTCTTGGCTTTGGACAATTACGAGCATAGTAACCTTTTTCGTTGCAGTTGTAACACTGAACATTTGAGACATTTCTAGAAAAAGAAGAAGTTCGAAGATTTCTTTGTACATTCTCAGTCTCTTTCTAAACATTGCTACCCTCAGTAGTTTCTTCGTGAACATTTTACAAGCGTCTTGCGATTCTACCATCATTTCCAATATTTCTGCTTTGAATATTGACACTGTCAGCTTGCACAACTGCTTTATTTCTTGTGTTTGAAAATAAACGAAGTTGGTTGTTTGTTGGAGTAGAATAACGCTGAGTGATTGCTTGAGCAAGTAGCATCATTATAGAAGTGAGAGAATCTTCTAGATCATTTTGAAATGTTTACCCTTGATATTCATCATCATAATCAACCATAAACGAAGGGTGTGTAACACAGTAAGAAAGTGACGAGCGAGAAGAACTCGTGTGTGCCACTAATTGAAGAGGATCATGAGTCTTTTCCAACTTCTTCGCTCTAGAAGCAATGACAATCTTTTCATATTGTTGGAGGTAATTGATGACATCAAATAACGTCTATTTTATAGCATCGTTTATCCCATGTTATTAACCCATTTTGTTGAAAAGAAGTAATTATGGAGTAATTGGTGAAACTTAGCAAAAGGCGCGCATTCTGGAGCTTAAATGAAGATATTTTGAAGATTACTATTCTGAAGACCAATACGCTGTATCCATCAAGGAAGATACGGCGTATCCGTGCCTGCACTCACCAAAGACCACAAAAGGAATGAAGATCAATACACCGTATTCATGAACTTCAATACGCCGTATTCAATGTTTATTATACATGAAGATTCTGGAAGATATGAAACGTGGTCCTTACTCCAAGAAAGCCTAATACGCCGTATCCCACATGGATAGATATGGCGTATCGAACCAACTATCAGACTATATATATAGACAACCCTAAACTCAATTTTGAATATGCAAGTGAATCCTAAACCACTAAGTCGACCAAGAGACGATCAGAAGAGCCTAGAAGGTCAGAAAAGAGCCTCAAGATCATAGGAAAAATCTTGTAATCTTCGCGTAACCGAATACGCGTTCGATCGAGGTTTCTTTACTTTAATCGTTCATATATCAAACCATGTGTATTTTTACAATGACTATCGGCTGATACCTTTAGGTATCAGCCATGTTTATGAAGATCTAATGTTTGGTTTGTTTATATCGATTGATTAATTTATCGTTAGTTATTGTTTATGTTTATCAAATTATATTTGTTTACGTGCTTAAGTATGCGACCTATCATTCAACTGGGTCTAGTCCTACATATTTAATGCGCTACAACTTCGGTGTTGTTTGGGCGTAGGCTAAGAGTCCGGGATAGCTCTCCATATTGCAATTTATATATCTAGAATCATAGGATCACAAATATTAACCCATCTTTGCCTTTAGAATAGTGAGCTTAGTTGGACTATCAGGTGACCCTAGGATCAACTAGTTCATTCTTATTCCATTGGTAAGGACTCAAACAGTGGACTACTAGTATATAAAGAGCCGTTAAGTAATAAGTGGGTAAAGTCTCGATGAGCTAGGGTTTAGTAAGAGCACCATTAGTTAGATCATAAGATAGAATATAATCAACATAAGGAAGCATTATGCGGATGCGTTTAATTATGACAGAATTAGCGTGTCTAGGTCTTAGGAAAAAGTATCGCCTAAGTCTAGGAATGATATGCCCTTCGAGATAAGTCAATCCTTGCACTATTAAACAAACCTACGTTTTATCGGATTATTCATGGTTGATACGTTTTCCTTACATTAGTTCTCGACCGCTTCTCTATTGTTTGTTTGTCTTCTTGTGTGTGTTTATTGCTTTACTTGTCATCAAAACCTTAGGTTAGATACACAAAACCATGCCAGTCTCTCAGGCTAAAACCCCCATTTTGCATTAGTTTTAGGTTTAACCTAGATAACTAAAATACTGATAGAATTAGGAATTAACGCTCTCGCTCTTAGTGATCGATACCCTACTTGCCATGAAACTTCATCTGACCGGGTACACTGCCCGTTAAAGTGTTGTTTTTAGGTTAAGTCGGCAAAATATAAATAGTAAAACTTGATACATAAAATAACACCTACACAACGACACATTAAGTTTTTGGCGTCGTTGTCGGGGAGTGAAGTTGTTTAATTCTTGTTTTTATTAGTATTATTAGTTTAGTGTAGTTTAGATTAATTTTCATATTTGTGTGTTTAATTTTCTGCATTGTGTATTTTTGCATATTGTGTGTTTGTGTGCATCTGAGTCGAATACTCAATATGGCGTATTCATCTTCTTCGATACGGCGTATATTTTTTTTTTCAAACCAATACAGCATATTCGACTCTATCATCAATATGGTGTATTCAGTTCACTGAATACGGCGTATTAAGCTATTTGATAGTTTTCTTTTCTAGCGAATTTATTACAGGTTAAAATGGACGACCCCAACATTACTATGGAGGAGTACTTCCCTCTAAGGTCGATTATTCAGGGACGTTCCTTCTTGATCCAATGTTGTCTTCTATTCATCGGAACATACTCCATTTCTATCTACATTTGATGCTTCAATCTTTCTTTCAATCTTTTTCAAAACAACTTCATAGTATTCTGTCTTCATCTTCTTGGTGGGATCTTTTTGTACGTTTCTTACTTGGACCTCATTATTACAACTCTTCAAACTTTCTAACACTCTATTTTACATTGCATCACAAAACTTATGTATCTCTGAATGTCTCATCACCCGTTTCTCTTTCTTGCTATTCTTGTAAATAATTCCATGCACATGCTCATAGATGATAGAGAACATTTCATGATCTTTAATTCCAGGGAAAGTCATTGTTGGTGTAGTGAGATTAACCTTCTGTTGATAGCTTTCAATTCCAAGTTGGACAGGTGATGCACTCTTTCCTATATCCACTGTACTTCTAATGTAATTAACGATAAAGACCATAGCAAAATCATGTATCTGCATAATCCTGGTACCTCTGCATTTTCTAATCAACAGTATATGTCCTTAATATTGTTCTTGTTAGATTCTTAGAATCAGGCTCGGTAATTGATACAATACAATCATTAGCTCTTCTTGCAACAATCTCTGTGATAAACTTGTGTTCATGACCCAATTCCCAATATGTTTTGATGACTTGAACAATTTTTGAGTTTGAATAAATCTCTTTCTTTGGTTTTCCAGGCTCTTTCTGTTTCCTTATGTAGAAGATCTTTGCATGAGGATTCTTCCAATGTTCAACACCATATCGAGCATAAGGATTGAATTTCTTTACACACTTATTCACCCATCTGGAAGTTCGTTCTTCAATATCATCATCGTTGAAAGATAATTGCTGGAAACTTGTGAAGTGACAATACTATCTTCTCGGGTCCAGAATTTCCTTTCTTAAAATATAAAAGGTCTTGACTAATCATAGATAATGCTGGAGCTTCAGGATCTTTTTGACAGCTATGAACTAATGGTGTGGTCTTTTGTGGATGTAGAGAGACAAGAATTTCTTTTCTACCCTCCCAGACAATGTCACTCTTCAAGAAATTCTTCATTTGATCAATGTGATATTGATGCTCATCTCCTGAAGTACATCTCTGTCTCAACATCTCATCAACCATCTTTCTCAGCTTAGCTTCATCAATGGTTAGCGACACTTCTTCCATAATGTCTTGTGATACTTGCTTTGTTGGAATTTTGTCATCCTCTGAAGAATAAGAGTCAGTATAAAAATCAAAATCATCATCTTGCTCTTGATTACCTAAAGTTGATGGTGCTTGTTCCTCTTGAAAAACTTGTCCAAATGATGACTCTCCAGACATAAGCTTCATACTCTGATGTCTTCTGGCACGCTTTTGCCTATTTCCCCCTTAGGATGGCATTATCATGACGATTATGTTATGATGTCTGGCGGTACGGCTGGGAGTTCTACATGCAGTTTATAGTACCGTATTTCTTTCAAACTTCATCTGGAGAGCCAACCATATTGCTATGTCTTGTTGTTGCAATTATAGAGTAGCTTTCATAGCAAGGTACAGCTGATATTGTTGTTCTGGAACAGAGGATGTTTGTGATTGAGCCGGATGAATATGAAGAATATGTTCAGAGCATATATGACTTAGTTGGGATGCATCAACTTGAGAAGGAAGACATTGGGCAATTGAATTTAAATTGTTCTTGTGTCGAAGATTTGAGCCTGAATATTTCCACGTTCCTGCAGAATAGCTTTAGCAATCAATCTTTTCGTCTCTTCTTTAGCCTTTTGTCTCTCCAGAATCAACCCTTCCGCAACATACACTGGAACTTGATTCTAAACTTGTTCAGGAACTTGCTTCACAACTTGCTCCTTAATGTGTTTATCAACCCTTAGAGGTAATGTTCAACCGTTAATCATGAAGATTATCAGCACAGTGTATCGAAATGATCTTTCTTGGCTGAACCTCGCCGTTGATGTGCAAACACGTAACCATACGTCTTGAAACTCGTTGAAAGAAGCTCTTTGTAGCGTTTGGGAGAGTAGGTTTTGTCTTGAAACAATGATAGAAGTCAATTTGTTTTAGCTAACTTTTTGTGATGGTGAACTTGATGATGATGTAGTATGAGAAGTATCTGTCAATTTCTTGGAGTTTCTACGGTATCCGAAGTAAGATATTAGTATAATCCTAGAGAAGGATTAATTGGTGTAGGGATTGGTGAATTCCTAGTCTCCTCTATAAGTTTCCCTTTCTCCCTTCTCTTTAATTCATACACCTCATCAGTTATTTCTTCATCGTCATCATTTACATTTACTGGTATAACAACGTTAGTAATCTCTACCTCCTTATCTTTAGTAATCTCCACCTTCGGACTTTCCTTATTACTCCTGGGCTCTATTCTAGTGCCGGGTAATATTTGGTCGTCATTCCTAGGGGATTTGAACTAATGATCATCAATATTCTCTTGTCCATCCACCATCTTTTCAATTTCTTCAGATGCCAAGTGCTCATCAACCAGTGCCACATTTTCTCTTACTTCCTGCTCCTCACGACTTTTATGCTCAGCAAGACTAACTTGTAATGTATCTTGTAAAATTAATCTCATTGCATTTGTCCATTGTTGCACGGAGGTGTTGGTGTATAAGACATGTGCGTGTGGATCGTACCTTTCAGGATACGAAGACGAATCATGGTTGATCGTCTTGGATCACTTAACTCTACGGCTTCCTTATCAGGGTTAGGTGACCTAGGGGCGCTAGGTGACCTAGGGGCGCTAGGTGTCCTATGCGTTCCTTGGGTAGACTCAGTCGGCTGTGACTGAGTCAGAGGAACATCTATCCCAAACACCTCCGCATACATCCGATAATGCTCCGTTAGCTTCATTTCATTAGTGATCATCCAAGCTGGTATTTGCATTCCAACTTTGTTTTTGTGTCTTCCTGAGTTAAAAATATTCTTCATGATATCATCATCTTGCAAGTTGTGATACATGTCTCGAGCACGTCTTGAGATCTGTCAGGGAAATAGTCATGTAGTGACTGACAATGATCTTTGTAAATCTTAGATATGGAATCAAAGATGTTGGATGATGAAGCGAATAGTAGAGTCCTTCCTATAGTAACTCCGCATAATCCACATGAATATTATTGACAAAACAATACAGCATTTGCATTATCTGCAACGGCGGTTGGTCCCATCCAGTGACACGTGTTGTTAAGCATTTGGAGAATATTTTGCATAACGTTTGCCATGGCTGCAGAAGACCAGTAGTCTTGAAATTTGATTGTGTCTTTAACTCCATTGTAAATCCCAATACTTGCTTGTAGAATGGAACCATGTCAGAAAATGATGGTGGTGGCACGAATGAATTATGATTGTTGGCAGTTGCTTGTGGAAGATGAAAGATTTGTCTAAAGTCATCCAGTGTAAGTTAGAGTGAGTTCTTTCCTTGTTCCAACATAAACACCTGAGCTGATACTGTGATCCGTCTTCCTTCAAAGGTATTGCCATAACTGTGCCATATAAATCCTGTGGGGACGATGATGAAGTACAATGCTGATCTTAATGGATGATTTTTGATGATATTTCGTCAGAATTTTGCTTTTTGCCGGACATTGCACATGCTCGAGATCAACTTTCTTGTTAGCATCCATAAGATCATATCTCTTGTTCAGAGGGCACAGTTCATCTGGATGAACATCAGTTGCATGTTGTTGTTGTGCCATGATGATTATTGAATGAATACAACTTTCTTGTTAGCATCCATAAGATCATGTCTGTTTTATATGTTTTGGCAATTCTTTTTGAACATATTTTTGATCAGTTTCTTTCCCATGTGCTCGTTCTTACTTTTTCTAGCACATGCCATACGCTTTATTCTTTTGATTTACAAATTTTTAAAAAAAAATTTTTGTGTGTTCTGGAAATTCTTTTTCGAACACACTTTTGATTTGCTTTTTTGTGTATGGATTTAGCTCTTTCTTTCTGTTTTTAGAATATTCTCACCAGAAATTCTTTGTGACATGATACTCTTTCAAGAATGATGAAGATTTCTCTTTTGATTTTAATCAAGACTCTTTTATGAAAAATTAAAGAGAAAACATTCAACTTCTTAAAATTGTTTTGTGACAAGGGTATCATTTTGACCCAATAAACAGATTTTCAAGAACTTTTTCCATGAAATTTTTGACAAAAACTTTCTTTATTATTGACGACGTCAATGACCCTAAAACACGGGGTGTTATAGAATAGACACTAAGTCACTCACTCCTCATTCTGTTCATTGCAGAAAACGGCCGAAGCCGGACATGACTTAGTCCACTTAAACAATTGAGATTTGGATTAACAACTTCAAGTTATAAAAACTTTTTCTTTCACTTTTTGTCATGAATCCTAAACAATGAAGACAAACATATCTAATTCAATAATTGAATGGACACTAAGTCACTCACTCCTCATTCTGTTCATTGCAGAAAACGGCCTAAACCGGACATGACTTAGTCCACTTAAACAATTACGAATAGATATATATGACCCATAGCTTAGAATTCATAAAAACCTGATTTCTTTTTCAAAATTATTCACCACACTTGAGAAACTGATCTTATTATGCCACAGACATTTAAGCATTAAACATCATAATCATGAATCATCAACATTATTTCTTTCTCAAAACACCTTCACGTTTCCACAAACGTACTTTCACTGAATTTTGACTTTTTAGTATCACTGAATTTGACTTTTTGACCTTTCCGAGTTTGACTTTTTGACTATTACTGAGTTTCACAAACAATGATTCTTTTTGACAAAACCAAATTCAATCCATTGTATTATATTATCACTCTCGGATTACCACCTGAAGTCAATTAAACTCGATAAACATCAAACTCGGTAAACATCATACACATCCGAATTTCAATTTAAACTAATGGTTAATCATGTCTAGGCTATTCATCACATTTTTTCACTGAATCTATGCATATTATCAACCTTGATGTTTAATTATTGACAAAAACTCGATGACACATAAACTCGGTAATCTTCAATATTACCGAGTTTAAACTCGATAATACATAATCATCAATTAACAGTTTGATTATTCTCACCCACTTACGTTTGAGAAAGAAAAGTAATCGAAATCGTTGTAATGAACTCAAAAAGATTGGAATGAATTTCTTCTCAAACTCGGTAAATGGATTCGGTAATAGAAAAAATGAAATGAAATTTTTTTCTCCTTTTATAGCCACCGAAAATAATTTTGAAAATTGACACATTTAGCCCCTGTGATTATCATTTTCGATTTGTTATTTAATTTTTCACAAACTCCCCCTTGAAACTATAATATTTTCCAAATGTAGTATTTGTGAGAGATCATTGTTTTTATTTTATTCCAAAAAGATGTACGTGAATGGAAAATAAAAAAAAACTCCCCCTTAGATCATGATTCCGTATTTTTAATTTGAAAGCTTTTTATAAAAACTTGGAATCATGAAACTAAGCATGTGATCTTTTTAAATTACGTTGTTGTGGTTTTTTTAATGAAAAATATGTCAAATCTTTTTGGTATTTTGAAATTTTTCAATTTTTTCTTTTGTTTTTGAAAAAATTTATTTATATGTTTTTGATGTATGAGCTTTTCAAGAAGATAACTTTGTCAGGCTTTCCAACTGAGTTGGAGTCATACATCTCATACCA